>JAODAL010031907.1:0-47766 GCA_025379985.1 Phyllomedusa bahiana | reverse complement strand
TCTGAATCACATCAGGTGACGGGCTTTCATGCTGTGGTGTAGATTGCGGTGATGTATGCACACCCCGTAGTATCACACCCATTATATTTACAATGCTAGTGACACGTCGCATTCCTCCCAGTCAATTAAAGGTTTCCCTGTAATCGGGTTCTGTCCCATGTGATGACGGATTGGCAGGATGCGCCTCCATTTACTAAGAGCCGGGAGCCTCTGAATCACACGGCTGCAGGTAGGGGTCTGCACAGAGGCGACCCCAGGCAGGAGATGCGTCTTGTGCTTTCTCTGTTTACTGGATTGTGTATTATCTGAAATATTCACCCCCAGATGAACGAGCCGCCTCTGCCGACCTGTGTGCAAAGTGCCCCAGATGTGATGGAAGCGGACACAGGAGCGTCTGGCCCGATACACACCAAACCTATGGTGCACGGTCAGTCTGAGCCAAGCTCCCGCCGTACAATAACCCATAGGATTAAAAGGTATAGAACAGAGGAGAAGCCTGAAACAAGGAGACTACCCGGCCCCACAAAAGCCAGTTGTAAGGGAACCATTAACCTAAATCCCGCGCCCCTAATGAGACACACACATGGATGAGCTGAATAGGAATATATCCGGGAAAAAAGCGTACCCCCATAATGCAGAGCACACACAATGGATGAGCGTAATAGGAATATATCCGGATATAAAAGCCCTGGACACATTTAAAGCAGAGCACACACCCTTGAGGGGCTGTAATAGGAAATATCCGGATATACAGCGTGGACACATAATGCAGAGCACACACATGGAGGAGCTGTAATAGGAATATATCCGGATATACAGCGTGGACACATAATGCAGAGCACATACACTGACACCAGCTGTGATAGGAATATATCCTAATATACAGCGTGCTCCCATAATGCAGAGCACACACATGGATGAGCTGTAATAGGAATATATCCGGATATACAGCGTGCTCCCATAATGCAGAGCACACACATGGATGAGCTGTAATAGGAATATATCCGGATATACAGCGTGGACACATAATGCAGAGCACACCCATGGATGAGCTGTAATAGGAATATATCCTGATATACAGCGTGGACACATAATGCAGAGCACACACATGGAGGAGCTGCCGTATAAACATGTGTTAGGATACAGCATGGTCCCATAATGCAGAGCACATACATGGACACCAGCTGTGATAGGAATATAGCCTGATATACAGAATGGTCCCATAATTTCAGAGCACATACAATGAAAACCAGCTGGATAGGAATATATCCTAATATACAGCATGGTCACATAATGCAGAGCACATACATGGACACCAGCTGTGATAGGAATATATCCTAAAATAAAAGCTGGCCATAATGCAGAGCACAACATGGACACAGCTGTGATAGGAATATACCTAAAATTACAGCGTGGTCCCATAAAGCAGAGCACAAACATGACACCAGCTGTGATAGGAATAAAAACCTAATACAGCGCTGGTCCCATAATGCAGAGCACACAACATGAACAACAGCTGTGATAGGAATATACCTAAATACAGCGTTGGGGCCCTAAGCAGAGCACACACATGGACACCAGCTGTGATAGGAATATAGCCTGATATACAGCGTGGTCCCATAATGCAGAGCACACACATGGACACCAGCTGTGATAGGAATATAGCCTGATATACAGCGTGGTCCCATAATGCAGAGCACATACACTGACACCAGCTGTGATAGGAATATAGCCTGATATACAGCGTGGTCCCATAATGCAGAGCACACACATGGATGAGCTGCCGTATAAACATGTGTTATGATACAGCGCGCTCCCATAATGCAGAGCACACACATTCATACTAAATTTGGGATATTTGGCTTTTGGCTGAAATTTCAAGATGAACATAAAATTTCTTGGCTCTAGCACACAGACCGCACTGATGTAACCAGTTCCGAATGCTCTGACACTTGGGGACTCTGATCTCCTGGTGCCTGGAGTTGTGCAGCATCATCATCCAGCTCCACTGGTTACAATGAAGCGCTCATCAGTCTGTGATGCAGACAAAGGACGGCCACCTCTTTGCCTTTCTGTGCCTCTTCCAGTCTCTCTCTATCTGATACAATCTGCTGATAACTCTCTGACTCTCTAAGCTCAGTGGCCACTTCCGTCTGAGCGCCTCCTGCTTGAAGCCTTGCAATGGCATGGTCCTGCTGATCAATTGTAAGGTGTTGTCTGGGTCTCATGATGTCAATGTGAATAGCAGGATGAGGACGGTTTAATCCCAATTCACAATGACCCCCTGACATACATGGACACGAGCTGCAATAGGAATATATCCTAATATACAGCATGGTCACATAATGCAGAGCACATACACTGACACCAGCTGTGATAGGAATATATCCTAATATATAACGTGGCTCGGGGCAGTCTGACCCACTGCATATGAGTGACCCTCTCTTTCGGGCCTGGGCCACACAGAATATTCCTAGCACTTGTGATTGATTTTAACCATTGAGCGACAGCTGCAGCCTGGAAAGAAACTCAAGGTATTGCTATGGAAAGCAGCTGTAGCTCAGTGGGTAAAATCAGATTACAAGTCTAGGTACGGTCCGAGCTTCATTGCAGCTGCCCACAGCATAGCCGCTGGGCAATAGATTATCCCACTGCAATCAGGGCCCTACAAACTGCATCTGTACCCACCGCCCAGAGCATGGCGTCTGCAGACCCCCCAGCACGCTGAGGGGAGTGTGCAAGAGACTGGTATTTCCTAACCGGGCTTCAGCTACAACACTCTGGAGTAAGATACAAAAAAAAAAGAGACCTCTAAATAAATTCGATCCCTGCAGATTTGTGGTATAACTGTGGTAAATCCGCCGGCTGTGGGAGAACAAACACCACAAACAACGGGTAAAGTAAATTCCAACATTATCATGTAAATAAGGCGCAAAATATACAAAATAGCATGAAATAGTGCAGCCCCTACCCCAGAGCAGCCACTGCACGCAGCATGGAGGTCATCCCTCACCTCCGATCTACTACTCACAGCAGGAATCCTACAACCAGTGCGGACCACCACCTATAACATAACGGCTCCATGGAGTCCACATGTCCATAAGTGTAAGTTCTCATACTGCAGCTATTGCGAACGCTGGACAACGAGTGCTCAATTGTGCTGGTAATACCGTGTTCCCCCAAAAATAAGACGACATCCCCCAAAAATAAGACCTAGTGTGATTTTTTTCAAGCTTAGAAATATAAGGCCTCCCCTGAAAATAAGACCTAGCAGCAGTAATTTCCACAAAAGCACCTATCACCTCGCACCACAACACACACGCATTGATAGTAGATGAAATTATAAGACTTCTCAAATACATGTCATAGGATTTACCTCAGTATAACAGGGAGAAGGCTTTTACTTTCACTTTGTCAGGAGATCCTACAGGAAGGTGTGGAAGATACCAACTTTGCAGGGGCAGCTGAGGGCATTGCTGCTTGTACAGGTGATCTGAGTCTCTCACTACATACACTGCAGCACAGCACAACTGAAGGGAGACTGAGTTACCTGTTGCTTCCGAATTTGCTGGTTATAATGCCCTATGTTTGGTGATGACAGAACTACAGTGTATTAATAAATTTATGATTTTATTTGTTTTAACAAAAATGTGAATCTTTTTCATGGAACAAATAAGAACATCCCCTGAAAATAAACCCTAGTGCATCTCTAGGAGCAAAAATTTATATAAAGATAAGACACTGTCTTATTTTCGGGGAAACAGGGTACGTACTGTAGAAGTTTTCAGAGCCACCGGGCCATTCCATGTGGGCACAGTTTCACCTGCATACAGTAGCTGCAGCGTGGGACTGTACACTAAGGGCGACATGTTTGATCTAGGTGCATCGCTTTATGGTAGTGAATGGACCTGTCCTACTGCGGGTCACAGGTACAGGCGCAGTGTAGAGCCACTACAACACCTTAGGCTCAGGTAAACCCCTTGTACCTTGCTCTACCTGTTCCAGCAGTAATGCGCCTGTGTCACGTACGCGCTCACCAGCACGTGACTGGGGCCACTGTAAGGGTAGACATAATCCACCTGCGAGCTCACCTCTCACTCAGGTAGCAAATCAAGCATAAATCGTACCACAAGACAGTCCAGCACCCCAAAATTATCCGTTGCCACCACCTTCCCTTCAATAATCAAAAAAAAACAGAAAATCAAAAAGGGTTCAGCTGGAAGGTATCTGAGTCCTCACCGATTTCTAAAAACACGTAAAAAATGCTTACAGTCAACGTCACTGCTCTCTCAGTAGTTACCAAAGAAAAACAACAATCCTTCAAAGAAAATTGGGTCCGTGCAACAACAAGGAGTTTAGCGAATTACGTTACCTTTATCTATAAAAATGATTTCAGTGCTTACATTGACAAAAATAGTGATAATAACAAAAATGACACACACACAATACAGTTTTTAAAAAAAAGGAGAAAAATGGAAAACTCCACACTTACAAGATGTTTTCCACGTCCCCGGGGTAAGGAAAATTAGACACATCACACTTTAGAAAGAAGGACCTCCGTAGCTATGACACCGTCTACAGGGGGGCTGAGCCATTTTATACCCAGCCAGGCTGTCTCGTCTTATGGCTGGAATTATGAAAGGAGGAGGGTTTACAGAATGTTCTGGATGGCTATGGTATTTTTTGTTCCACAAGGGGGCACTCACGGACTGCCTCTCTGGGCAGACAAAGGAAACCTTTTCTCACTCTCTGGCGGTAAAGATGTGTTTTTGAAAGGGTCATCAGTTATATCAGGTTTCAGGTATCCAGGAACAGGCTGCATATACAACCTGGGCATATAGCGCAATGATCCCCATGGTCTCTAAACAGTTCCGTACTTAAAAAACGGTCAAAAGGGCTGGGGGGTGAGGATTCTGCAGACCAGCCTAGGAATTCCTTCCACCGCAGAGGGGATGCTGCTTCACACTTCATCACAATTTTAAGCAATGGTTTAATGAACAACTCAGAATACATTTAATTTTCAATGTTTTACATAACAGCCTGGATTTGCCATCCTCCAGTCATTAATGTGGAGGTCCGTACACTTGCAGTGCGCCGCCTCCAGTACACCCCCGATATCAGGTATATTACAAAGTGCCGCAGGTGCCCGATAATGCGCCTGATTATAAAACTAGAGAACAGGGCAGCGCCAGTTTTTGAGCTGAAAGGACACCAGAATCCTGGCGCAGTCCCGTATATACAGGTCACCCTTCGTGTCCACAAACAATGTGGAATCATAGAGCAACCTAAAGGGGTTTCCCACCATAGTTTGATGGCATATCGATAGAATATGCAGTGAAAGTCTGATAGGTGTGGGTCCCACTTCGGGACAGTGCACTTACCGAGGTAACGGGCCCTCAAAAGTTTCAGTTCAGAATGGCGACCCGGTCAGGCTTGTGCACGATTCTCCATTCTGTTCTATGGGAATTCTGAGTACAGATGAACACAGCGCTCCACTGTACTGGGAACTCCCATAGAGCAGAATGGAGAACACAGCGCTCCCCTGTACTGGAAACTCCCATAGAGCGCAGAATGGAGAACACAGGGCTCCCGTACTGGGAACTCCCATAAGGAGAATGGAGAACACAGGGCTCCCCTGTACTGGTAACTTCCATAAGGAGAATGGAGAACACAGCGCTCCCGGTACTGGGAACTTCCATAGAGCGATAACGGAGACACAGCCTCCCCTATACTGGGAACTCCCATAGAAACAGAATGGAGAACACAGCGCTCCACTGTACTGGAAACTCCCATAGAGGAGAAGAAGAACAACAGGCACTACCACCTGTACTGGGAACTCCCATAGAGGAGAATGGAAACACACGCTCCACTGAACTGGGAACACCCATAGAGGAGAATGAGAAAACACAGCACTCCCCTGTACTGGGAACTCTCCATAGAGAGAATGGAGAACACAACGCTCCCTGTACTTTAACTCCCATAGAACAGAATGGAAACACAGCTCACCTGTACTGGGAACTTTCCATAGAGGAGAATGGAGAACACAGCGCTCCCCTGTAACTGGGAACTTCCATAGAGGAGAACGGAGAACCCAGCGCTCCCTGTACGGGAACTTCCATAGAGGAGAAAGGATAACACTGACAGCGCTCCCCTGTACTGGGAACTCCCATATAACGAGAATGGAGAACATAGTGCTCCCCTGTACTGGGAACTCCCCTAGAACAGAAAGGATGACACACAGCGCTCGCCTGTACTGGGAACTCCCATAGAGGAGAATGGAGAACACAGCGCCCCTTTTGGGGGAACTCCCCATAGAGGAAAATTTGAAACACAGCCTCCCTTTACTGGGAACTCCCAAAAAACTGAAGAACACAGCGCCCCCTTTTAAGGGGAACCCCCCTTTTAAACAAAATGGAGAACACAGGCCCCCTGTACGGGGAACTCCTAAACAAATGGAGAACACAGCGCCCCCCCTGTAGGGGGGAAAACTCCCTTTTGAACAAAGGGAAACACAGCGCTCCCCTGAAGGGAACCCCTAAAACGAATGAGAACACAGCGCCCCTGTACGGGGAACTCCCATGGGGAAAAAAAATGGAAACACGCGTCCCCTTTTACGGGGAACCCCAAGAGGGAAGGGAAAACAAGGGTTTCCCCCCTGTACGGGAACTCCCATGAACAAATGGAAAACACCCCCTCCCTATACGGGGGAACCCCTAGAGCAAATGGGAACACGGGGTTCCCTGTCTGGAAACTCCCATAGAAGAATGGGGGAACACAGCGTCCCCGTACGGGGGAACTCCCATAGAAAAGGGAGAACACAGGCTCCCTGTACGGAACTCATAAGAAATGGAGAACACAGCGCTCCCTGTACTGGGAACTTCCCATAGAACAGAATGGAGAACACAGCGCTCCTCTGTACTGGGGAACTCCCATAGAGGAGAATGGAGAACACAGTGCTCTCCTGTACTGGAACTACCATAGAGCAGAATGGAGAACACAGCGCTCCCCTGTACTGGGATTCCCATAGAGGAGAATGGAGAACACAGCGCTCCCCTGAACTGGGTTCCAAGCTCTCCATTCTGAGACAAAATTTTCGGGGTCCCGTTCCTGAGATAGATGCTGGTCTTAGGTGGGACCTGCACCTACTGAACAGTCTCCAGGCAACTGTTTGTGGTTTATAAACTCCCCAGTACTATAGCAGGACTCAGTGATATAACTCTCTGTAGTCGCCTCTCTCCACAAATTACACTGTGGATAGCGTAAGCTGCAATTTACAATGATAACATACAGATCTGATAGATTGCAGCACAGTAAACGGGTTCCTGCAGGAAGGGACGTGTACATGGTAATTACACTGTACATATTCTGCTCTCTGTAGGCGCCGTTTAAATCCGTCCTGCATAGACTTTGCCTCTCATTAGTGAACCCTGGGTTTGCGGGCTCAGCTTATGCCTCAATCAGCGCTGCCGCGTAGTAACACATCCCCTCAGAATTAACACATCCATATTTGACTGTGAATGTTATTAGCAGCGCAGACTTTGGGATCTCCTCTGATGAAGCTCGGGCTTCGCCTACTGTAAATCCGCTCGTACACGCACTGTCATTCAAGATAACAGCCCAAATGAGGAGGACTGCAGGCGGAGAGGGTCCCAGCCAAAGCCGGCACGTCTACAAGGCTCCACAATCTTCGGGAGATGGAGGGTTTCAGGCAGAGGAGGAAGAGCGGACACGCAGGGGAGCGCGGACACAGGGCCGCGATGATCTTTATTTACTGCAATTATACAAAAAGCATCCGCCACCTGATCTGTGAATAGTCATCAATATAGCGGCCCCCGCGGACACTGGCAGAATATCAATGCCCTCCATACATTCAGGTGTGCGGCACATTATGGCATCCGGTAACCTGAATCTTGTCTACGTGCTTTCAGGATTTTATTTGAGCTGCTGTATCGAAGCTTTTAACTTTTTTTAATAATTTAAAGGTCTGAGTCTCCCATACACGCACACAGTGATGTAAACTCTAAGGAGACTACGCTAGATGTCTCCCTACACGCACACGCAGGAGATACTGCTCCTATATCTCTATATAGGATCGAGCCTGCAATGATGATCCCTCCATACACTGCACACACAGGAGGAGATCCTGCCCACTATATACTGCTATAGGATTAGTGAGCTCCTGATGATACTCCATTGCTGCAACACATGAAAGGAGTTCATCCTGCCCAATATATCTCTATAGGAGACTAGCTGCTATGATGTCTCCCATACACTGCACACGCAGGAGATCCTGCTCCTATATCTCTATAGGAGATGAGCTGCTATGAAGTCTCCCATACACTGCCACACAGGAAGGAGATCCAGCCCTATATCTCTAAAGAGATGAGCTGCTATGATGTCTCCCATACACTGCACACAGGAGAGACCTGCCCCTAATCTCTATAGGAGATGAGCTGCTATGAAGTCTCCCATACACTGCACACACAGGAGAGGAGATCCTGCCCCTTTATCTCAATAGGAGAGGAGCTGCTGTGATGTCTCCCATACACAGGAGATCCTGCGCCCTATATCTCTATAGGAGATGAGCTGCTATGATGTCTCCCATACACTGCACACACAGGAGAAGAGATCCTGCCCCCTGTAGCAGCAGCATGGAAGACATCATAGAGCAGGACTGAGCTAGTGGAGGGGGATGATCTGCTATGATGTTTCCCATACACAGGAGAGGAGTTCCTGCTCCCCTCTCTCTCATACTCATAGAAGTAGCCAAAGCAAGGAAGGAATTACAGACCAATAGAAAACTATGTGGAATAGGGAAAGAAGCCTAATAAGCAAAAAATAGGTATTTTTCTGTAATAAGATATTATAAAGTTTATTTTATTAGCTTTACTGTTAATTCACACAAAGTTTGTTGAAAAGTTAGTGTCCATTTAAGCCAATGTATCCAAGCCCCTTACCTGAGATCTGTCCTGAAAAGCTGTCTAACCTACCCCCTCATGTAGTACATGTTTTGTTAGGGACCAAGAGCTGTTCATGCAGGGCCGGGATGATGGGTAGGCGAAGGCAGGTGAGCGCCTATGCCGCCAATTCATCCCAGATACCAAGGGGTGCAATGAGGCGTGGAGTGGGCTGATTTTTCCATTAGGGGGCGCCGTATGCCTTACAGTATTTGCCTAGGGCATCAGAATATAGTGTTCCAGTCCTAATTCCATGTAACCTACTACTTTGGGGACAACATTGGGATCTCAATCCAAACAGCAAGCACTACTCACTGCTAAATTCAGTGTGACAATGGCGCATATGACTACACGCCCCTCCGGGCCAGGTGAGCCGTTCCATGGAGATACCAAGTGACAAAAGTGGTTCCCTTTCATCTGTAGATATTAATTAACACAGCAACCGAGTAGAAGAGGAGTCGATGTGAATTTCCAAAGGAATGACATTAATAAATCTGCAACATAAAACCCGTTTTACAGTCTAACAATACAGGGAATATTCATGTGCAGCCCCGTCCGCCAGTCACCACTTATGATCCTGGAATGAATTCTTTTTAGAACTTTTCTCGGCTTTACGGCATAATTGCTATTCCCAGAGATCGCCGCGCTCCATAAAAAAGATGAAAAAGGGACGCTCGTAATTAAATAAAATGCCAGAACTTTCTAAATCATTGAGAGGAAGCATTGTGACATCCAGGCTGTTTATGCCACGTCCAATCCACTGCCAACTTCAATAACACGTTTGAGGGAGGGGAGCAAGGAGCCTTTTAAAATGAATTTTAGGTAAATCATCAACCTTAATGGCGGAGTCTGTCACTGGGGACTTTCAGTCATTCGGCCTTCATGAAAAAAATAAGAGATAAATGATCGACTGCCTTACAGGCCACTGACAGGAAAATGGAGGCGCGGGCGGCCGCCGCATAAATCCTGGCACCTTTTAAGATATGACATGTTTGGGGGCGCTGCCAGCGGTGCTCGATGGGTGCTTTTCCCAAAGTGGCCAGGGGGGACTTCTCCTCCACCGACCTTCTCCTCGGTGATAGCCCCCAAACCGGGAAATAATCCATTGAGGAAGCATTAGAGGGCGCAGAGGGGCTCAGTCATATGCAATATCATCTCAGTGCTGTAATATCAGTGTATTATATCCCAGCCAGACACTTGGCTTCTGCTCTAAAATTTTCAATAAAATTAAAAATTTAATTTAATCGGGGGAACCCCCAGGCAATTAACAGAAATTTTCCACTTTGCCACAAAAACCAAACAAAGGGTTTGGGCCCAGCCTCGGCAAAATCGCTTTTGGGGGCCCCTTTCAAAGGGCGCCAATCGGGGAGGGTGCAGGACTTGGGCTCTGGGTTTAAAGGATTAAAAGAGTACATGAAGTTGTGAAATACAACAGTCTATTGGCCCCTTAAATCGCTCAAAGAAGAGGGGGCTTAATAGTGCAAAACCCCCCTACAAATTTCAAACCCCTTTTATTTAACCCCTACCCCACTAACCCTAACAAACCCAAATTTTCCCCTTACTAACCCCTAATATTTTTAACCCTTTAAAAACCCAAAAACCCTTACCAACCCTATCCCACTAACTCTAACCCTTACTAACCCTATCCCACTAACCCTAACTAACCTTAACCCTAACCCATACCAACCCTATCCCAATAACACTAACCTTAACCCAAACCCATCCCAAACCCCAATCCCACAAACCCAAATTTCTTACAAACTTTTAAGTCCACAAACCCCTAAACTCTACAAACCCCTCTCAAAATCCAACCCCAAACCCAAACCCCCTTATAAACCCAACACTCTTTTAAACTCTAACCCAACTAACCCAACCCACAAACCCCCCAAATTTAACCTTAACATTTAAACCATACTAACCCTATCCTTTTTACTAACCCAAAAACCATCTACAAAACCCAAACCCCCCCCCCCCTAACCTTTAAACAAACCCACCCCACTCCCTAACCAAACCCTTACTAATCCTAACCCTCACTAACCGTAACCTATATGTTCATTTAGCTCTGCATCCCCCTAAACCTGAAGGAACCATTCATGGTTAGCTCACATCCCACTGAAGCTGTTTCCTCCGGCTGTGGGTGGTTCTATACAGGTGATTGGCATATTCAGATTCTTCTGCCCAAGATAATCTTATTAAAAAAAGGGCAAAGGGGCTGTGACACTAAATCCATTTGTCCTTATTTTTAACCCAGATGCTATTTTTGTTAGATTTCATTACTTTTTTCCAAAGCACAGTCCCATCGACCACCCGGGGGGGGCAAAAACATTTTCCTGTTCTTCTCTTTCAGCAAATTCAAAAAACAAAAACGGCCCCTACGGGTTTACGCAGGTTTGGCCCCATAGAAACCCAAGTGTTCACAAAAAAGTGTTTAAAGGGGGAAAAACCCTGTCCATAGAAATGCCCCCCCCCCTGCTGAGGGCAGCACAAGCCAGTGTCAGACCCTAAAATTTCGCATTTTTCACCCAAAGGAAAAGAGCCCATTTTTAATGAGTTTTTTTTTTTCCAAAACCCCCACCCATCTGAGGTTTGGGCCCCGCCCACCTTAACTGTACTTTAAATGGGAAAGAAACGTGAAAAACTTCCGGAGGGGCCCCGGTCCCGGGCCCCTTGGGTGGGGGGGGGCAAAACACCTGCTCATGAATAAGTTTTTGAGCTCTAAAACGGCTGAATAAGGGACACAGCGTTTGAAAACAAAAGGTCGGGCCACTAGTTGTTTTTGGGTCCTCAGCAAGGGGGGGCATAACCTATGTAAACAGGTTCCTTTAACTCAGGGGCCAAAAGTTAAAAATTCAAAAAAGCAATATAGCTGGGTAAAAGTCTTTAATTAAAATTTCCTTCATTTTTAAAAGGTAATCTTTGTAGTGGGGGAAAACCCCTTTTAAAGGGACATTGACAGCCCCGCGACTCCACCCCCCATACAATATTAAAGAGTTTTTCCCCTGCTTTAGTGTGGGTACAGGAGTAAACTGTCCTTCACGTTTTGGGGCGGGGGTCAGCGGGTTTTACACAAAATTTTTTTCTACTTTTTTAATCCGGTTAAACCCCCCAGGGGCGTTTTTTTGGGAAAAAAACCCACATAGCTGGGAGCAGAGAACCTGCGGGTTTTAATTTTTCATGCGCCCCCCCCCTCGGGGGCAGTGCGGGACGGGCCTCCCCATTTACTGGGGTAATGTGAGATCCCCTGTCCCCGGAACTTGAAAAACCGGGTAAACGTCCGGGTTCAGCTCTCGGGGGCCGGGACATCCCTTTCTCATACAAAAATAATTGAGGCAGGGGCCCAGACGTGGAGGAAGGGAGGGTGCGGGGGGGAAATGTTTTTAATTTGGCCACACAAAGAGGGGCACCTCCCTGGAGAAAATGGGGGCTTTTTTGCATCCGGGGCCTTATAGACCCAGCAGACTTTGAAATGTTTTGGGACACTTAAATTTTCCGCTTTTAGGACTGATAGGATCTGTCACTGCCGTGTAAATCTCCTGGACAGGAAACAACAACTTGTACAAATACAGATTTATTTTTCTCACGTGAGCAAACCCGATGTTTGCTGAATATATTTCTCTATACGGAGATGGCAGAAGACGCGGCAGCTCTACAGGAAGCATCCCACATCGGGGACATTCACAGCAGAGGGAGTGGACAATTGCAAAAACACTAGGGGTGACCTGTATGAACCTGGCTGCACCAAAATTAACTGGGCATTTTGGGAGCCCAAAAAACCGACCAGCTTTCCCCTTTACTATTTTTTAAAAGCGTCGTACGCCAAAATGCCCCTGATTTGGGGGGTTTCGGGAGACGGGGCGTCCCAAACCCCCCCCCCTACAAAAACCCCACATTTATAGCTTTGCTAACCCCAAAACTCTAGGGCATTTACAGCTGGGAAAAAGTGAACACTTTCAAAGTTTTTTAACTTTAACCAAACAGTCAAAAATGTGGACTGAGCCCCATTTATACCCGCAGTTAAAAGCAGGGTTTATAAAACAGGCGCAAACTAGGCTTTTAAAAAGGGGGCGGGGAAATTTGGGCATTTAACCCTTTTTAAAAAAACCCCGCCTGTTTTTACCCCCGCACAGGCCCCCAAATTTTTAAAACGACCCTGTGGGCAATTTATGTTAAATAACTTTTTGACATTTCCCCCTTCCAATGCATTTAAGGACTGTTTTCTCGTGACACAAAGTGCTTTCTTTAAAATTAAAAGAAATTTTTAAACCATACAAAACCTTGTTTGTTTGTGAAAAATATCAAAATTTTTATGAAAAAAAATTGGGAAAAATTTTTTGAAAAAGGGAAATTTTCAAAATTTTTGCTGAAGAATAATTAATTTACCACAAAATTTTTTTAACTAGCATCTACCTTATGTCCACCAAAAGGTTGGAATTTTTTTTTTAAAAAGGGCTTTTTTGTTTTTTACGAACCCTTAGAGGGCTTAAAATTTTAAATAGTAATTTTCAAAATTTTTTAAAAAAATTTGCAAAATACATTTTTTTAGGGACCAACTCCAGTTTTTGACGTGGCTTTGAGGGGCCTGCATGAAAAATACCCCCTAAGTGATGCCCTCTGAGAAACTAACCCCTTTAACCCTATTTACAACCAAAAAAGGGAAAGTTTATAACCCCCCAGGGTATTTTCACAGAAAAATTTAAAACAAAGTGGAGGTTTAAATTTCAAAAACATTCCCTTTTTTTCAGATTTTTCAATTTTTTTCCATTATTCACTGGAAAAACGGTAAATGTGACAGGAAAAAATTGGGAACTTAATAACAATTTTTCCCCCCGGGCTGGGTTTTTAGGGGATATCCCATATGTTGGGCCCAAATGCATTATTTTCCCCACCCATAAGCCCCAAAAAGGAGGAGCAACCAAATATACCCCTGGGGTCCCCATTTTTTAAAACGATTTTATTTAGGTCCATTTCAGGGGTTTTTGGGGGGGAACCCCAAGGTTTCAAAAAAATTAAAAAAACCAAACCCCTAAATAGAACATATTGGAAAACTACACCCCCTTAAAAGGGAAAAATCCCCGGGGTGCCTTTTAAATATATTTGACCCCCCAGGTGATTCCCCAAATTTCTTTTAGCATAAGGCTTTTGAAAATTTAAAAAAAATTTTTTTTTCCAAAAATCTTTAAATTTTAGCTTAAAAAAGTTTCATTTTAAAAACAAGGAAACCTGGAAAAAAGGGAAACCCCAAAACTTTGTTTTAAACAAAATTTTTTTCCAAGTTCGGGCAAAACCCTACATGTTGGGGGTTAAAATGCTGTTTGGGCGCATTGGGGAAAGGGGGTTTTTAAGGGAAGGGAGGGGCCCATTTGGCTTTTGGAACGCAGATTTTGGGGGGCGCCTTTTTTTGCATTTGCCCAAAACCCCCCCCAAAGTTGCAGAACAGGCGAAACCCTTTCCCGAATCGCCCCCATTTTTGGGTTCAAACCCATCCGGGATCCCCATCTAGGGGTTTTCTGCGCATTTTTGGTGCACCGGGGTTCCATAGTTTTTTTTTTTAAACATTGGGGGAATGGGAAAATGGGGGGAAAAACGCATTTTTGGGTTTTATGTTTTTTGAGTTTCCCCAAATTTTTCAGGGATTCGCCCCCTGCAGTTAAATTTAGTGATAACTTTACCCATGGGGGGCTTTTTACAATTACAATGATATAGATTTTAAAATAGTTTTTTCTGTTTTTTTACCCTTTTTTTCCCCAGTAAAAATAGTCTATAAAAAATTTCGTTGTCCAAACTGACAGCCATAAAATTTTTTTTTTTGCTTTTGTGCAGAGCGGGGTATGGGCTTGTTTTTTTTCGGGATGAGTTTAAGTTTTTTTTGGGGACCAAAAATGGGGGGCATAAGAAGCTAAAGTTTTTTTTTTTTTTTTTTATAGCGGGCCTGTACGGGATAAATGAATTTGGGAGCTTTACTCAGCCGGGGCAAAAAACGATTTTCACCGATTTCCCAATTTTGTATTTTTTTTAAGTTTTAAATGCTTTTATACAATAAAACATTTTATTCAACCCCGGAAAATAACCCTTTTTGCATCGCCATAGTCAGGAGCCCTAACTTTTAAATTTTTTTGTGCTTGGACCCGTTTTAGGGACTTGTTTTTTGGCCCAGAAAGAGTTTTAAAAGTTTTTTTTGTATAAATTTTTGGGGGGACAAAGGGTTTTTGAAACGCTTTTTAAATCCATTTTTTGGAGGCCCTGGTTTAAAGGGAAAAAAATGGCCCAAAAATAAATATGTTTTTTATTTTTAATTTTTTTAACCCGGGGGCTCACCGGTGCAGTTCCGTTATAAGTTTGCTTTACTCTTTGGGGGCGCCCCACGGGTTATGGCAAACCCCATTTTTAAAAGTTTTTTTTAAGGTTGCGCCCCTTAAAAAAAAAAAAAAAGAAAAATGTTTTTAGTTGTGTAAAAAAAAAATTTTATGCACCCCAAACTTCGGAGCTTTAAAAATTTTTTTTTTGGTTTCCTATAAAGAGCTGTAAAAGGACTTTTTTTGCGGGGGTGAAAATTACGTTTTTAAATTTGGGACAACTTTGGGGTTTTTAGGAGTTTTTGATCGCTTTTTAATTCCATTTTTTTTGTTCGGGGGGATTTAACAATAATCTTTAAATTTTGTATTGTTTTTTTTTTTTTTTACGGGGGTTTACCGTTCCGGGGTTTTAAAATTTAAAATACAAAATTTATAGGGCCCGGGCGTTTCGCACGGGAAACGATACCAAATATGGGTAAATTTAAATTTTTTTTTGATCTTTTTTGGGGGCAAATTGGGCCCTTTTGGGAAAGGGGGGGAAAAAGGGGGGGTTTTTACCCTATTTTTTTTTTATTTTTTCCCTTTTGTTATTTTTACTTGTTTTTCACTTTTTTTTTTACCTTTTTTTTTACATTTTTATTTTTCTTTTCCCCATAGGGGATTTTAATGAGAGTCTTTTTGGAAACTCTCATTCAATAGGAACAGTGCATAGCTTGGGTTTCTATGACTGGTTCCCTTAAACAACTGTAGTCACCATTGGGCCCGGGACATGCCCACAGGGGACACCGGGGCCCAAAGGGCGTCACAGACAACCCGGAAGGCATTCTTGCCCTCCGTGCGTCTTTAGGGGGGGGGAAGGCAGGAGCTTTCCCCGGAACGCCCCCCATTTTCCCCCTGCCCCTCTCTTAGTTTTTGCACCCCAAAGGCGGGGATAATTTTAAGGGGGTTTAAACCGGGGGCCCCCCCCGGGGCGTCCGGGGTCGACGCTTGGGGGGATTCAGCTGTAATAATTTCAGCTGACACCCCCCGCCGACGCGCAACTCTACTTTTTTGGGTTCCCAGGGGATCCTCAGGACGAAAAAATACTCCCGGTGCGGAAAACCCCAAACGACCGGGGCGTTTTAAAACGCAAGGTCGTTAAGGGGTTAAAGAAACCTGTCCACATAGTTTTTTTGCCCCCCCTTTTTGAGGGCCCCCGAACAAGGGCCCCGTGTTTTCCCCGACCTTGGGCCCGGTTTTTCCCGTGCTGGGGTCCCTTATTCGGGAAAAATGCTTGGGAAATTTTCGTTTTTTTTAATTTCTCCCCCTTTCAGCCGGGAAAAAGTGGGCCCAATGGGGAAGTAACTGGCTAATGATAAAAACAAAGGGTATAATTAAAAGGGGACATATCAGACTGGATTTCAGTTTTCTAGTGGGGTAACCCCCAGGGTTTAGTATTGGGCCCCATCCCCCTTTAACATTTTCATTAATGATTTTACACAGGGGAAAACACAGTAAAATATCGGGTCTTTGGCCCGACTTTTAAATAAGCTCTTTAAAGGTTAAACAAAACAAATAAAGGATAATATGTTATTACAAAGGGATCTGGATAAATTGGAGGGGCCCGATGGCAGGGGGAAAAGGAAAAATGAGTTTAAACCCGATAAATGCCCAAAGGGTTTTTGCACATGGGGGAAAAGAAATTCCCTTACAAGATTACAGGGTTTAAAAGGAAAAAAACCCCGGGAAAAATGAAAATGGGGAAGGACTTGGGGAATCCTGGTGGGCAGTAAAAATTAATTGTTTGAGCCAGGTCAGGCAGCACAGCCAAAACAAATAGGATCATGGTGGTTTCTTTAAAAGGGGGATAGTTCCCCATTTATGGGGAAAATTTTTCCCCCTTATCAAGTCAATGGGGTTTGACCACACATGGAAATTGTGTCAGTTTTTTGGGGGAAACCCTGCACAGGAAAGACATTGTAGAGCTTGAACAGGTACAAAGGCGGCAACAAAAATAATAAAAGGACTGGGTGGACTACAGTACCCAGAAAGATTAGCAAGATTGGGGTTATTTAGTCAGAGAAAAGAAGGCTTCGGGGGGACATAATAAACCTGTTTAAAGACATCAAAGGTCAATATAGAGATCTCTCCCACGATTAATTTATACACAGGGCTGTATCTAGAACAAGGGGGCATCCTTTACGTCTTGAGGAACGAAAGTTTCTACATAAACATAGAAGGGATTCTTTACTGTAAGAGCAGTGAGACTGTGGAATTCTCTGCCAGAGGGACTGGTCATGGTGATTCAATAACCGAGTTCAAAAAGGGTTTGGATGCTTTTCTGGAGCGTAATAATATAACAAGTTATAGTGACTAGGATTCAGGAGAGGGGTCATTGATCCAGGGATTTTTCTGATTGCTAGATTGGAGTCAGGAAGGAATTTTTCCCTAAAATGAGGACAATTGGCTTCTACCTCATTGGGGGTTTTTGCCTTCCTCTGGATCAACACCTTAGCACAACAGGCTGAACTAGATGGACGACTTGTCTTTTTTTAGCCTTACAAACTATGAAACTATGAAAAGAGTCATTCAAAGAGTCCTTCAGAGAGTCAGTTCTTTCAAACCCAGCCAATCGGAGGCTAGCCCCGCCCACCTCAACTGACAAACCTATTACTTTGTATAGGAAGAAACATGGGCATAACGGTCAGTGGGCGGGGCTAGCCTTTGGTGGGTGGGGCTAACACCTGCTCATGAATAAGATTTGAGGGGTAAATGCTCCAAAACTGCTGCATCTTACAGAATAAGGGACACAGCGCTGGGAACAGCAGGTCTGACACTACCTTGTGCAGCCCTCAGCGAGGGGGGCACAACCTATGTGACAGGTTCTCTTTAAACACCAACTGCCATACATGTGGCCTTAGGGATGAAACGTATGAACCTGGCCCCGACTCGCCAGTTCCACGTCTGTTTTTAACAGTGTACGATCAGACAGTATGTATGACAGTGTCTCACAATCTATGGGCCAAATTTGGTCTCAGCCATGGCATGGAATTGTACAACAGTTTCCCACCTTACAATGGCGCAAGTTTGGCGTATTCCAAAGAGTTGCGTTTGGTGCAGAATGCACCAAGTCTGGAGTGCAGCTGCTCATACATCTACAGAACAGGCTCGAAATACAGAATACAGCCCTGTTCATACATGTCTCCTTAGGATATGTTCACACGGCTTTTTTTTAAAGTGTAATTGCGCACGCATTTCGCCGCCGATTAGCGTGACTTCCAAAACACACATATTGCGGCGCATACTGTACAATTACGCCGTGTGAACCTACCCTTAGCAGCGTATTAGTAAAGTGCATCTGGCTGTCATTTCTTCCATGATGTCCTCAATTTAACACACAACATTTTCATCAAAGGGCCCCTACAGCGGATTTGGACGCCGATTCGGGAGATGGAATCAGTTCTGAATCTGCCTCAGAATCAGCGTCCAATCCGACAGTAAACCGATCTCCATTATGCCCTATGTAACACCAGTGTCGTCGTTCAGCGTTGAGTAGGTTCGTGCCGTCAATACTAAAGTATAGATGCAAAAAATCTGCCTCATGCGGTCGGCGTAGTTCCCTGTTGGAATTCTGTGCTTGCAACGCTTTCTCAGTGCAGACGCTGTCAGCGGTGAAAAACCTGTTGTGTGAACTTATTCCAACACTTTAAATTTTTCAGAGCATTTTTTGAGAAATAAAAAACACTTCAAAAACCATATGCTTCTTTATATATTAAAAAAAAAAAAAAAACAGCAACAACTGGAACAAAACCCACAGCAACCACCTAATGAGTTTGCCTTGACGTGGTAGATGGGCATACAGAACCCGATCAATTTGTATACTAAGGCTGGCACTGATGCAGACTGGAGGTGTCATAAGTTAGGCATTGGTGTGGGTTGTAGTGCCAGCTATGTCAGTTTTGGCAATCGTTGTGCTGTCCAATTTTTCAGTCTTTTTTTTTTTTCTTTTTATCAACTCATTTATATTTGCATTTTCCAAGCGATATATAACATAAGCTACAGTTACATAAGCCTCAGTGGTACAATAAGGGGGAGAGAAAAAAATGACAGATTTTTCAGGTGGATCAATAGCTACAGAATTATAGATGAGCAGAAGAGTAAGAGCCGGACTCCAGAACATATAGTGATAATAGTATCAATGCACATAGAAACGTGGAAGGAACAAATTAAGAACATCGCACCGTAAATCTCCCTCCCAGGTAGAAAAAGAAGATAAATAGATAGATAACCTGTCGGATTATTTGGTTCTTTTCTTAGTCTTTGTCCATTTTCTTCTGCAGTTTTAGTAGCATTTTTTGCAACAATCTGTATATTAGTACAAGTATTTCTGATGTGTTTTTCCCCCATCACAAGTCATAGGATTCATCATTTGATTTGCAATATGGAAAAGTGCTACAAAACAAACGCATTAAAAAATGCAACAGCCGCCCCCAACACTCCTTCCCTCTTTTTCTTTCCCTTTTCCTTCGTATTGTTTCCACTCCATTTCTCTGTGAATAATATTTTGAATCATTATTGAGTTTATGACGGGGTTCCCTTGTGGACACCCCTTACAGTTGTACTGGCAACATCGTTATGCCTTTTATTCTCCACACTCTGTTTCTGATTAAATCGATATTTTTGCCATTTCGTATTGATGTATCTAGATACTGTTCGGATGTTGAGGTTATGCACTTTTATGCTCTTTATAATTTGATGGTTGTATACTATGTTTAATGCTGCTTTGTGTCATCTTTTTATAGTTGAGACTCTCTCAGTCTCTGTGTTTCTTCGCATGCCTGTATTTATTATTTCATATTTTTCAAATAAAGCGTTTTGAATCATAAAAAATGCAACACCCAAGTACACCTGGCAGAGTGCAGAGACACAAAAAAGCAATGGAGGTCCAGAGGGATGTTCACACAGCGTTTTTGGATCTGAAAATCGCATCCAAAAACACTGCGTCAATTGGATCCAAAACACAGCTGGGTGTTTGGATGTGTTTTGGCTGCAGCAGACACGCACCCTATAGTTTATAAGAGGGCATCTTCCGGATCAAGAAGAAAACTGAAAATCAAATTCATGTAAAAAGGAATCCAAAAGGGAGTGACAAAGTTTAAACCACGGATCAAAATAAAAACGTATGTTCACACGGACTGAATGCACCGGGTGAACATACCCTAAGGGGAGCAAATGCCACTAACCTTGAAAAATTAATCTAAAAGTGTAAAAGGAAAACAAACAACCCTATAAAGAAAATTGCAGATGGAAAAAGAGAGAAAATGTGTCACAATCGCACGTGAGCTAAAGATAATGACAAATCTTTACTGAAAGCCGACAAACAACAGGTTAAAAACCAAGGAGGTTCAGGGCAGCAAAATAGGAAACCATGAAAAGTAGCTATAAACTCAAACACCCAGAGCCACAACACATAGCGCATCCATTATAACAGACAGGAATAAGGGGGAGCTCACACGGCGTATCTGCGGCAACTGCACTGCAATGCGCTCCAGTGCACTCCGCCAATACGGTAAAATCGTAGCATTCACTGACCGCTATGATAATCCAACGTTTTCACTGATGCACAGTATGCGCCTGTAAAAAGAAGCAACATGTCCCGTCTTTTGGACGCTTACACACCAGGAACCGTGCATGGGAGCCGAGCCGGAGCGCTGTTGAAAGTGGCCAATGTCTTTTTTTTTTGTCAGACATCACTCTGGTGCAGCGCGTTTCATACTTCTGGCCCATAGGCTGTGAGGCTCTGGCCTCCTCCCATCCTGCATGACCCAGTCCTATTCCACTTAAGCCTTATAGTTGCTTTCTTGCCAGCTCTCATTTATAATACATGGCAGGTCTGTTTACTTGAAGTGCGTTGCGTATGCAATCGACTAAGTTCTGGGTGTTTGGCAGCGCGGCGGAACGTGTTGTATTGTGCTCCACAAAGGAGGCCGCCTGAAACAATACACTTCATTATACATGCAAATTCATCTGCCAAATGGAAGCCCCCCCCCCCCCGTAGAAATGAAATGGCTCGGATGGCGTTTGGCTCCGCTCCTGGTGATGAACATGTTAATAGGCTGCAGGACTCTGCCGGGAGCGGCTTATTAGGGAACACTACAGGTCGGTTACACCCCGGCGTGCACGTTCCAGCAACAACACAAAAACCCCAACAAAAATCCCAATGCTCCCTATTCTGTGATGCGCTCCGGCGACAGACATTTTGTTGGCTATTCTCTCCCTCCATACTCACCTATAGAGGTGTCCTGGCAACCTGAGAAATTACCATTCATGTCCGTCCGATGCAGCTAGAGGTGAATGGTAAAAACACAACAAATTGCACCTAGATAGACTGAACAGCCTGCAACAGAGGAGACAGAGCTACGGGTCACCCAGAGCAGGTAACTGTGTCCGGTGTCCTCCTATGTCAGGGCCCCCCATGCACATCACTGTAAGCAAAGGCTGTGGCCGTCATTAGCCCTCCGTGCAGACATTTATCTGCTGCTAAGGTGCAATGGGGGCCATTCACTAACCATGCTCAGCTGCACATACTTCTTCCATGCTACACGATACACACGCCCCAGTGCACATAGATAGGGAAATCCTGGCTGCATTGCACAACTATCATTCATCACTAAATCGATCACACAGATCTCAAACCATTATCAACAAAGTATCTGAAACGACATCTGCAGAACCAGCGCCAAGCGGTCACCAGAGCACCCCCCAAATAATAACCATCAGACATCCGCTCAGACCGCTAGTCCTATTCATGCTGAAGAAGGCAGTGTAAAGCAGTTGTAAATTCTTGTCATAGGATAAGTATTAATAGTATTATATCTTGTACATAGGGGCAAGATTATAGTCGTTAATCTTGTACATAGTGGGCAGTATTATAGTATTTATATTCTTGTACATAGTGGGCAGTATTATAGCAGTTATATTCTTGTACATAGTGGGCAGTATTATAGCAGTTATATTCTTGTACATAGTGGGCAGTATTATAGCAGTTATATTCTTGTACATAGGGAGCAGTATTATAGCAGTTATATTCTTGTACATAGTAGGGGCAGTAATTAATAGCAGTTATATTTCTTGTACATAGGAGACAGTATTAAGGTAGTTATATTCCTTGTACAATAGGGGCGTATTATAGAAGTAATATACTTTTGTACATAGAGGCGGGTATTATAGTAGTTATATTCTTGTACAAAGGGGGCAGTATTATAGTAGTATATTTCTTGTACAAAGGGGCAGTATTAAGTAGTTATATTCTATGTACATAGGGGGCAGTATTATAGTTAGTTTATAATTCTTGTACTTAGGAGACAGTATTATAGCAAGTTATTTTCTTGTACATAGATGGCAGTATTATAGCAGTTATATTATTGTACATAGGGGGCAGTATTATAGCAGTTATATTCTTGTACATAGGGAGCAGTATTATAGCAGTTATATTCTTGTACATAGGGGGCAGTATAATAGAAGTTATATCTTGTACTAGGGGGCAGGTATTATTGACAGGTATATTCTTGTACATAGGGGTGCAGTATTATACAGTTTTATATCTTGTACATAGAGGGCAGTATTATAGTATTTATATTCTTGTACATAGAGGGCAGTATTATAGTATTTATATTCTTGTACATAGGAGGCAGTATTAAAGTATTTATATTCTTGTACATAGAAGGCAGTATTATAGCAGTTATATTCCTGCACATAGGGGGCAGTATTATAGCAGTTATATTCCTGCACATAGGGGCAGTATTATAGCAGTTAATAATCTTGTACATTAGGGGCAGTAATTATAGCAGTTATAATTCTTGTTACATAAGGACAGTATATAGTAGTTATATTATTGGCATAGGGGCAGTATTATAGCAGTTATATTTCTTGTACATAGGGGGCTGTATTAATAGTAGTTATATTCTTGTACATAGGACAGTAATTATAAGTAGTTATATTCTTGTACATAGGAGCAGTATTGTCTTTACCATGTACTTTTTAGATCACTCTAGTGATAATAATGTCAATAGTGATTGCAGTTTTATTTTAAATGATTTTGTGCTATTCCTCATGAAGGGATAATGTTTATATTCTCTGTTCACATTAAACTGCTATATATTCCTTTATCACACAATGTTCCTCCCGGGCTTAGACTAGGCCATTGTGTCTATATTGTAGTTGTCTTAGCAGTAACCTGCTGTAATAATTTGTCTCCTAACCCCAGCATAAGATGCACGCCGCCTCCTTATAGCACCATTGTTCTTTAAATCTGCTGGACTAATGTCTCCCTATCCCCTTGCCCGTGTACTACTTGACAGTGCAGAAATACGACCCAGTCTCCGGGATGTTGTTGCGGCTGCCGCACACATACGATGCATTTGGGTATTCATCTTGTGCGATGGTCATTTATTTCTCTTATTCCCTGCAAGGTTACAGGGCAGAGTCATTCTGTAGTTCAGCGTTTGGGAAGAGCCACACGAGAGCTTTTCACTCTGCAGAAAAAAAGTGACTATTAAAAAGATCTACAATAATTCAGGTCTTTTTTGGTTCAGGCAGTAAAACCAGAAACAGAGGAGACGCAAGAAGTAATTGTAGTCGTTCCTGAACAGTAAGCAATATTCAGATTCCACTTACTTCTTGCTTTGTCGGCACATTTGGGCTAAAGAGCATTTGCCTGTTATAATTAATCCAGCAGCTTCTGAGTTATTACAGCTTTCCCCAAACCCTGAAGAGAATCAGGTCATTTACACCCCCCTCTCCCCTAAAGGGTTTCCTTTCAATGCAAATTTATTCCACAATGGTGGGGGTCAATTTTTGTCTTGGACCAGGCTCCTAATCTCTGCCCACATTATGCTTCCTCCAAGGTCTGGTTACAAGCCGGGGCCACAAATGGGTAAACAACAAGGGGAAACCATAAGGTTAATTTACTCATTGATCCAATCTTTGCAAACCACGTTGGACGGCACGGTTTTCAACGAGAATTTCCATCTAGATTTTGGTAGCTTTTTTTTTTTTTCCAGTGGACTAACTTTTAGAAAACCAGTCCCATTAATTTCTATGGGGTTTTGGACGCAAATCTGAGTCCCAAATGGCATACAAATATTATTCTGACGCGTTTTACACGGGGAATACGACAAAAAAAATTAACATGTTCTAAGTTGTTTTTTTTCATAAAAACCGACTGACAAAATATGTGTTGAATGAACTACAATGTGTGTTTGAGGTCAATGGGGAAGATTTACTTTCAAGTCGGAATCCGCGTGGATATAGCCTAATAGAGAGCTAATCTTACACCACTTAAAGGGGTCGTCTCAATATATCGATTCCTCTCTCCTCAGTCCTGTTTTCTCGGGTTTAATTTTTTAATTCAAGGGCGTTTCCTGGCTACTACTGTCCTGCAGTGAGGAGCTGCTGAGGAGGACACCAGGTCTGTATCTATAGCGACCAGTGCTGGCAACCTATCAGGAGAGATCACACAGGTCTGTAGCTATAGCGACCAGCACTGGCAGCCTATCAGGAAAGATCACCAGGTCCTGTAGCTATAGCGACCAGCAACTGGCAGCCTATCAGAATGATCAAAAGTCTGTAGCTATAGCAACCTCAAAAGCTGAGGCAGCCCAGGAGGGGATATCTAGGAATATGTAGGACACTGCTAATGGACACATATTGCAAAGTAACTTGTTTTCGCAAGATCTTTCCCTAAAGGGTTTGTTGCTTTTTTATGTTAGACGACCCCTTTACGGGTATGTCCACACGGCGTTTCTTGGCACATATTTTTGCGCGTATTCGTGCCGAAATACACCGAAAACAATGTTGAAGCACACTTCTCATGGATTGTAATGTAAAATATGCACCGTCATTCAGACAACGCGTATTTTACTCTCGTATTTCTGACATGTCAGTTCTCTCAGGCGTATACGCGCCATCAATCAATTAAGTATAGGAGGCAGAAATCTCTCTTGGGCCATCGTGCATCATAATCGCCTTCAAATTATGCGCCTGCAAGCAGTAATTTCAACAGCGCAACCACTGCGCTTTGTGGCGTGTACCTGTGCACGCCGCAATACGTCGTGTGAACTCCCCCCTAACTGAATAAAGCTAATCCAAGTCCAAAACCACATTGCATCAGAAAGTGAGAATATGTGGCAGAAATACTTGGTGATTTCTGCTATGTATTCCACACCAGAGTTCTTGGTCGTACTAATACACCTTGTGAACTCATCCTAAAGGAGATTGGGTTAAACCAATTGAAAGGCATTTCTGGAACCAATGGTTACTTGGATCCGTTGCATCCCTCTTTGATGTGCCACCGAATCCCATCTTCATCATTCAGGATGACAGACGCAAGCGAAACGAAACGGTTGTGTTTGCACCGGGGACTGCTAGTTGTCTGTTCTACAAAGCAGCAGAACGTGGCCGGGCAGATTACCTGGTTTATCATCTCTTGTCTTCATGAACTAAACCTCTCCCAGAGCCCGAGACGACCTGCTGGGAGATGGAAAGGAATGGAACGTGGCAGCCAGGAGGAAAAACACACCATTAGTGGGTTCATCAAAATGAAAATTTAGTTTGGAAACAGATACACTTTGTGAATCAATATGCAATTAGTTCTGGCAGTGTGCGGGGCGCTGCCGAGCGGCTCTGGGCTCATCCCGTTACTGTGTTATTTCTTTCACATTCGGATAATGAATGAGTCTGACACATGGGGGCACAGAAGGCTCTTCCCGGCGCTCGGCGTCTGCAGAGCGAGCACCACATAGACAAGTATCAATAGCTATTAATATGCCGTCAGCGCTGCAGGATGGCCATTTCAATTTCATCACTATTATTTCTGTACACACAAAATAGAGATGCGCTTACATTAGTATTTCTTGAAATTTAGTAACATTCCTTCATGGGGAATGCAGCGCTGTTGACAAGACATGCTTAGGTACACCAGACAGTACCCCACGTGAAAAGCTTAGATACACTGATTCAGTAGTACAGCATCATCTATGACGGGATGTAACACATAACAGACAAACCAGCTGAGCGGTCGGCGTCACACATCCAATGCTTGACAGATAGTATCACAATTTGTCACAATCGAAAGATACATAATATAATATATAATGTTGCACAATGTATTATAATACTTATATTTACAATGTCATTCTTTTAAACAACTTTGTGATCCCCTGCATACTCTATTTGCGGCGTTCGTTCTGACAGCGGGTTGTACTTTTTTCCTGCAGATCGTTGCTCTCTGTTGCAAAACTGGAACGCCCTTCAGCAGCAGAGAAGAAGGAATAAGAATTACATGGAGCTTTTAGCACCAGTTTCTTTCATCAGACCTGAGGAAGTGCAAGATTGTGTGAAACGCGTAGTCCTTTGACTGATTTGTGCTCCAATAAATCTGTATTTCTTTAGTAAATATCAGTCTAGCGCCACTTTCCTACACCTCATCTATAGTGTTCGTATGAAGAGTTGCTGTAACTATATTACAGGCTTGGATACAGTGCTGCTACAGAATAGATGGAGACTATATTGAAATTCAGCAACATTTTACTGACTAATTTAGTCCTGTGTGATTTCAAAATACCGTGCCCTCTGATGTCAGCTACAGGGCTGCTCCATCAGTCATCATTCCACGTTTGGAGGAAGAAGAGAATTCTGGGTACGAAACTATTAATTGCCACCCCTGTATATATTCCCCCTATATCACACCTCTACATACAATACAGAGCATGCACTTCCCTTCACTAAAATAGAGTAGGGCAGTGTAATCAATGCTGTAAGGATCGCAAAGTCAAAAACTCCCTAAGCAACAGTCTGTAGCTGTTAGTAACTTGTCGCCTGTCACTGTTAGTAACTTGTTGCCTGTAGTCCGTTGCTGTCAGCGACAGGCGACAAGTTACCGACAGGGACAGGCGACAAGTTACCGACAGCGACAAGTTACCGACAGGGGACAAGTTACCGACAGCGACAAGTTACCGACAGCGACAAGTTACCGACAGCGACAAGTTACCGACAGCGACAAGTTACCGACAGGGGACAAGTTACCGACAGCGACCGACAGCTGACAGGCGACGACCAGCACAGTCGACGAGCCAGCGACAGGCGACTCGACAGCGACAGGCGACCGAACAGCGACATCGACCGACAGCGACAATACCTGTACAGGCGACATGCCGACAAGTTTACCGACAGCGACAGGCGACAAGTTACCGACACGACAGGCGACAAGTTACCTCGGACAAGGGCGACCTGCGACAAGTTACCGACAGGGACAGGCGACAAGTTACCGACAGCGACAGGGGACAAGTTACCGACAGGGGACAAGTTACCGACAGCGACAAGTTACCGACAGGGACAGGCGACAAGTTACCGACAGGGGACAAGTTACCGACAGCGACAGGGGACAAGTTAGCGACAGGGGACAAGTTAGCGACAGGGGACAAGTTAGCGACAGCGACAGGCGACAAGTTACCGACAGCGACAGGCGACAAGTTACCGACAGCGACAAGTTACCGACAGCGACAGGCGACAAGTTACCGACAGCGACCCACTACAAATGACATAGTGAGTACCGGTTCTTACCGGCGTTTATGCACTGGGGATAGTATTAGAAGTTTGCGCGGCAATACGCCATGTGAACATACCCTAACCAAAATGGACTACAGACAACTAACAGCCAGGGGGGAGGGGGGGGGGTGGATGGGGGGGGGGGGGGGGGGGGGGGGGGGGGAAGGGGAGGGAGGGGGAGGGTGCTACGGGTCATTACAATCCTGACAACCACCAATGGCTTGTACCCACCTGACAACCAGCAACCCATTAACTTTCCAAAAAATACTCCTTTAAGGACTGTATATGATGAGCCCCATTCATCACCAATTAGAATCCAATGGTTTCTGTTTCCTTAACAGAGCCTCCTGGTTCATTGCTGTACAATGCTGACTGGAGGGATGTAGTACTGTCCATCCAGAGCCTCCTGGTTCATTGCTGTACAATGCTGACTGGAGGGATGTAGTACTGTCCATCCAGGGCCTCCTGGTTCATTGCTGTACAATGCTGACTGGAGGGATGTAGTACTGTCCATCCAGAGCCTCCTGGTTCATTGCTGTACAATGCTGACTGAGGTATGTATTACAGTCCAACCAGAGCTCCTTGTTCAATTCGCTTTAAAATGCTGAACTGTAGTGGATGTAGTACTGTCCATCCAGGGCCTCCTGGTACATTGCTGTACAATGCTGACTGAGGATGTAGTACTGCCACCAGAGCCTCCTGGTTTATTGCTGGTACAATGCCGACTGGAGGATCTAGTACTGTCCCATTCCAGAGCCTCCTGGTTTATTGCTGTACAATGCCGACTGGAGGGATCTAGTATTGTCCATCCAGAGCCTCCTGGTTTATTGCTGTACAATGCCGACTGGAGGGATCTAGTATTGTCCATCCAGAGCCTCCTGGTTTATTGCTGTACTATGCTGACTGGAGGGATCTAGCACTGTCCATGCAGAGGCTCCTGATTCATAGACTGTCAGGACTACAATTCCGAAAAAATAAATCATAAGACGTAACCATAAAATAACCTCTATGCCATAGAAGTGGCTGAGGATAGTCTGGTGCCCTTTGCAGCCAGGGCTTTCTGCTCTTTGGCGCTCTCGCACGGACGGAGCGATGTTCTGCACAGCATTCCTCTCTGTGCTGCTGTGAAAGCATTTTATATATCGGGAGCATCAGCTGTTTCCTATGACTTTTTATTTTTACGTAGCTGTCACATCTGTTTAGCTGCGCCATGCCTGTCAGTTCCAAGGTGAAGACGCTTTAATCAGGAGACGTTCTTGGTGACGTGCGGCGCATTTGTGATAGAAGAAGTCACTTGTCATCCGAAGCTGCCTGTCACCCACGCAGAGCTGCCTACCCACCACACTGGAGAGGACCGCAGAACCGCAGAGCTGCCTGCCCAACACACTGGAGGACCGCAAACCGAAGAGCTGCCTAACACACCACACTGGAGAAGAACCGCAGAACCGCAGAGCTGCCTACCCACCACACTGGAAGGACCGCAGAACCGGCAGAGCTGCCTCCCCAACACACTGGGAGAGACCGCAGAACCGCAGACTGCCTACCCAACCACACTGGAGAGGACCCGCAGAACCGAAGAGCTGCCTACCCACCACACTGGGAGAGGAACCGCAGAAAACCGCAGAGCGCCTACCCACCACATGGATAGACCGCAGATCCGCAGAGCTGCCTACCCAACACACTGGAGAGGACGCAAACGCAAGCTGCCTTACCCACCACACTGGAGAGGACCGCAGAACCGCAGAGCTGCCTACCCACCACACTGGAGAGGACCGCAGAACCGCAGAGCTGCCTACCCACCACACTGGAGAGGACCGCAGAACCGCAGAGCTGCCTACCCACCACACTGGAGAGGACCGCAGAACCGCGCTGCCTACCCACCACACTGGAGAGGACCGCAGAACCGCAGAGCTGCCTACCCAACACACTGGAGAGGACCGCAGAGCTGCCCACCCAACACACTGGAGAGGACCGCAGAGCTGCCTACCCACCACACTGGAGAGGACCGCAGAACCGCAGAGCTGCCTACCCACCACACTGGAGAGGACCGCAGAACCGCAGAGCTGCCTACCCACCACACTGGAGAGGACCGCAGAACCGCAGAGCTGCCTACCCACCACACTGGAGAGGACCGCAGAACCGCAGAGCTGCCTACCCACCACACTAGAGGGACCGCAGAACCGCAGAGCTGCCTACCCACCACACTGGAGAGGACCGCAGAACCGCAGAGCTGCCTACCCACCACACTGGAGAGGACCGCAGAACCGCAGAGCTGCCTCCCCACCACACTGGAGAGGACCGCAGAACCGCAGAGCTGCCTACCCACCACACTGGAGAGGACCGCAGAACCGCAGAGCTGCCTACCCACCACACTGGAGAGGACCGCAGAACCGCAGAGCTGCCCACCCACCACACTGGAGAGGACCGCAGAACCGCAGAGCTCCCTACCCGACACACTGGAGAGGACGCAGAACCGCAGAGCTGCTACCCCACCACTGGGAGAGGACAGCAGAACCGCAGAGCTGCCTACCCACCACACTGGACCGGACTGCAGAACCGCAGAGCTGCCTACCCACCACACTGGAGAGGACTGCAGAACCGCAGAGCTGCCTACCCACCACACTGGAGAGGACGGCAGAACCGCAGAGCTGCCTACCCAACACACTGGAGGGGAAACGCAGAACCGCAGAGCTGCTACCCAACACACTGGAGAGGACCGCAGAACCCCCAGAGCTGCCTACCCAACAAAACTGGAGGGGACCGCAAAACCGCAGAGCTGCCTACCCAAAAACCTGGAGAGGCCCGCAGAACGCAAGAGTGCCTACCCAACACACTGGAGAGGATGCAAAACCCGCAGAGCTCCCCTACCCAAACACTGGAGAGGACTGCAGAACCGCAGAGCTGCCTACCCAACACACTGGAGAGGACCGCAGAACCGCAGAGCTGCCTACCCAACACACTGGAGAGGACCGCGACCGCAGAGTCCCTACCCCCCACACTGGAGAGGACCGCAGAGCTGCCTACCCACCACACTGGAGAGGACCGCAGAACCGCAGAGCTGCTACCCAAAAACTGGAGAGGACCGCAGAACCGCAGAGCTGCCTACCCACCACACTGGAGAGGACCGCAGAACCGCAGAGCTGCCTACCCAACACACTGGAGAGGACAGCAGAACCGCAGAGCTGCCTACCAACACACTGGAGAGGACCGCAGAACCACAGAGCTGCCTACCCACCACACTGGAGAGGACCGCAGAACCGCAGAGCTGCCTACCCACCACACTGGAGAGGACTGCAGAACCGCAGACCTGCCTACCTACCACACTGGAGAGGACCGCAGAACCGCAGAGCTGCCTACCCAACACACTGGAGAGGACCGCAGAACCGCAGAGCTGCCTACCCACCACACTGGAGAGGACTGCAGAACCGCAGAGCTGCCTACCCAACCACACTGGAGAGGACCGCAGAACCCCCAGAGCTCACGCCTACCCAACCACACTGGAGAGGACGCAGAACCGCCGAGCTGCTACCCACCACACTGGAGAGGGACCGCAGAACGCAGAGCTGCCTACCAACACACTGGAGGGACGCAGAACCGCAAGACTTCACGCCTACCCACACACTGGGAGGATGCAGAACCGCAGAGCTCCCTACCCAACACACGGGAGGGGGATGCAGAACCGCAGAGCTCCCGCCTGATCACACCACCGCGGGCCGCGACCAGCCAAAATCGGGCGGTTTTCATCCCCAGCTTTATCCTGCATCACATCTGTATGTACAGGATGGAAAATGAGACACCCACCCAGCAAAGAGCTCAGAAGAAGAGGCTGCCCAGGATCACAGTCACAGAGTGGGAAGTAGTACTGTGCAACTGTGCAGCATCCATACCTACTGGATCATACTGAGAAAGAGAAAAGAATACAACAGAAGTGGTGCTGTGCATCATCCTTACAGATACTGTAAACTACATCCAGCGCTTAGAACTAGAGAAGTGGTACTGTGCATTATCCTTACAGATACGGAGACCTACATCAATCGCACAGAACTAGAGAAGTGGTACTGTGCATTATCCTTACAGATACGGAGAACTACATCCAGCTCACAGAACTAGAGAAATGGTACTGTGCAAAAGCCTCACAGATACTGAGAACTACACCCAGTGCACAGAACTAGAGAAGTGGTACTGTGCATCATACTTACAGATTCTGTAAACTACATCCAGCGCGTAGAACTAGAGAAGTGGTACAGTGCAGAGTCCATCCTTACAGATACTGAGAACTACACCCAACACAGAAGTAGTGAAGTGGTACTGTGCAGGCGCCATCCTTACAGGAACAGATACCGAGAAGTACATTCAGCATGCAGAATTAGAGAAGTGGTACTGTGCAGAGGCCATCCTTACAGATACGGAGACCTACATCCAGCGCACAGAATTAGAGAAGTGGTACTGTGCATCATCCTTACAGATACTGAAAACTACACCCAGCACACAGAACTAGAGAAGTGGTACTGTGCATCATCCTTACAGATACTGAGTTATACATCCAGAGTGCAGAACTAGAGGAATGGTACTGTGCATCATCCTTACAGATACTGAAAACTACACCCAGCACACAGAACTAGAGAAGTGGTACTGTGCAGAGGACATCCTTAAATATACTGAGAACTATACCCAGCACACAGAAGTAGTGAAGTGGTACTGTGCAGGGTCCATCCGTACAGGAACAGATACCGAGACCTACATTCAGCGTGCAGAATTAGAGAAGTGGTACTGTGCAGAGGCCATCCTTACAGATACTGAGAACTACACCCAGCACACAGAAGTAGAGAAGTGGTACTGTGCAGAGACCATCCTTACAGGAACAGACACTGAGAACAACAACACACCCGCAGAACTAGACAAGTGGTACTGTGCAGAGGCCATCCTTACAGATACTGAAAACTACACCCAGCACACAGAAGTAGAGAAGTGGTACTGTGCCAAGGTCATCCTTACAGGAACAGATACTGAGAACTACACCCAGCACACAAGTAGAGAAGTTGTACTGTGCAGAGGACATCCTTAAATATACTGAGAACTATACCCAGCACACAGAAGTAGTGAAGTGGTACTGTGCAGGGGCCATCCTTACAGGAACAGATACCGAGAACTACATTCAGAGTGCAGAATTAGAGAAGTGATACTGTGCAGAGGCCATCTTACAGATACTGAAAACTACACCAAGCGCGCAGAATAGGGAAGTGGTACTGTGCAGAGGCCATCCTTACAGATACGGAGACCTACATCCAGCGCACAGAATTAGAGAAGTGGTACTATGCAGGGGCCATCCTTACAGGAACAGATACTGAGAACTACAAAACACACGCAGAACTAGAGAAGTGGTACTGTGCCGAGGTCATCCTTACAGATACTGAGAACTACACCCAGCACACAAGTAGAGAAGTTGTACTGTGCCAAGGTCATCCTTACAGGAACAGATACTGAGAACTACACAAGTAGAGAAGTTGTACTGTGCAACATATGTACACACAGAGCAAGAGCAGCGTCACGGTACTAAGAACCCACTTTAGGAGTAAAAAGTAAATGACATGAAAATAAAGTAAAACACGGCTGTTCCAGGTTTCCGCTCATCGGGGAGGGAATGTAATACCGTAAACTCTCTATTAAGCACGCTCCGTGCGACCTCCCTGCAGGAGCGCCACAATGCAGAGGACGCAGCAGCCCAGAATACTTGCTATGAAGATTGCACGCGGATTCCAGTCAGCAGCTTACACCATGACGACTCCAGCGATGGGCAGAGCAGTGCAGGAACATTGCTCCGCACACACGGGGGAATCAAGTCACGCACAGCAGATTTATAGCGTAAAAAAAGTTACAGACTTGGGCAGAAACCTCATTTCAGCAAAAAATGGCGACTTTTCTGCATTTTACATCACTTAATAAAGTGAGCGGGGCTCAGCTGGAGGGACCAGGTCTCCCACAGGCCAATATAGTGACTGTAATTCCCATCAGGAAATAAGTGGAAATCTTTGGCAGCTCGCTGCTTTCAGCGCGTGGAGCGAGTAAATTCAAAAACGGGCCAAACTTATTAAGAGGCCGCTACTTTTGGCACAGCGTGCGCCAGGACATTTCCTATTAAAACCAATAGAAGAAATAGCAGTCTAAGGCTGCGCTGGTGGATGGGTTTTTATATAATTATCTATAGGTTCCCTCTGTACACGACTCTCCCTGACTTCCCTTCTGTGAGCCCTGATAGCAGCAGTGAGAGGACCGCTTGATGGTCCCTCTTTCTGGTCACCTCTGGCCTAAGAAGTGTAAATATTATCAGCAATAACCTGATAAGTATAAAGGATCCCTTTCCCCCTCCTTACCTAATGTGTCCTGTATTTCATGTGTTGCTCATGGTCTACTACAATCCTATCTATCCCTGTGGAAAGAACAATAGAGAGATCACTGTCATTACCTACTATTTGTAATGAGACTATGTGCAGACAAGTAGCAGCTAAAGTAAAGTGAGATTAGTCTGCATTGCTAAACAAAAATTCTTTCACACAGCTAAAAAACGTCAATATTTTGCATTCAATTTCTAATTGCATAGAAATGCCAAATTAACTTCTCCACCACTCAACATCTAATCCAAACTTGGCACCAATATGTTGCCAAGACACGGGTAATTCCGGTCAGTAAATATGATTGCCCCTTATCTATCCTTCACGGAGTGTTCACTTGCCTCCCTATACACCAGTGGATAGAAAAGGGAATATGGACGATCGGAGATCTCTTCACTGAAGGGGTTTTCAGATCCTTCGAAGACCTCTCCCGAGCGTATGGAATCCCCAAATCTAAATTCTACATGCATCTCCAAATCCGCCACGCAGTTAATACCATTCCCACAACAGTGACCCCCGGGATCAAATCCCCTTATTACCACTTCCTACTCTCCCCCGAGAAACAGCTCAGAGGCCTCTCAGCTGCCTACTCTACCCTCTCTGAATATACTTCTGACACAAAATTGGAGTACATGCTAAAATGGGAGTCAGAGCTCTCTAAAACATTCTCTTTGGAGGATTGGTGGCTGGCAGCCTCCTCAATCTCCAAACATTCCAACTGCATTAATCACCTAGAGTTGGTAAGGAAGATTCACTTTAGGTGGTACCTTACACCGGTGAGGACGGCACATATGTTCCCAGGCTCGTCCAAGATGTGCTGGAGAGGCTGCGGATCAGTAGGCTCCCTATCCCATATGTGGTGGTCTTGCCCGATAATCAGGGGTGTCTGGGAAGATGTTGAAACTCTTATCCGGGATCTCTACTGTACTAGATTCATACTAACTCAGGAACTAGCTATATTAGACATGACCATCAGGGATATCCCCACCGTGCAACAGACGGTTATACATCACATTCTTGTTGCAACTCGCCTGGCAATTGCCCACCACTGGAAATCTAGTGCCCTCCAACCAAACAGAGAAATTATTGCCAGGGTTAATTCCAATTCCATAATGAGACAGCCTTGATAATTCCCCCCCCATGAAGTCTTGAAAAAGATGAACCACTGGAAGGTCTGGCTAGACTCTCCGCATACACATACGTAAGGCACTTCTAGGTAACCACAGGATTGGCTTGCTGTGCTCACATCCACCCCCTGTAATATGGATCCGCGCGCAAAGACGCATACTGGCTTTCAGGTACTAGCTTACTACTTCGAGATTATACATGGCTATTATCTTGTTATTTTGTTATTTTGTTTTCTAGTTAGACTTCTCTGTTAGGCTAATTTGTCAAATCATCTCTGTACTGGTGTGAAATCTTTGATCTCCCTGATTCACATGTAAAACTCAATAAAAATCTATTGACTAAAAAAAAAAAAAGAAATGCCAAATTAAAAAGAAAAAAAAAAGTTTTCCAGAAATATTGGTTATAACAAAAATACTCCTCCCTGATGGCAGTGTCCCCTTAATTAAAAAAAAATTGCACGAAAACACCACAAAAACCTCATTTTTCACAAAAATCAATGTGTGACATCAGCCTTACATTTTTAGGGCCACATTTATGAAAACTGTCTAGGTTTAAAACTCACTTTGTTTCCCATAGCAACTAATCAAAGCGCCCCTTTTCATTTCATATAGTGCTCTGGGAGAATGACAGGGGCGCACTGATTGGTTGCTATGTGCAACAAAGTGAGTTTTAGACCTACACAGTTTTCATACATGTGACCCTTAGCGTCCAAATCGGCGCTATAACCTCAGCTGAAAAGGGCCTCAATGCAGCGAGGTTTTGATCAGGTTTTGGATGAGGTTTTCAACATGGTTTTCTTCCTGAAACACCGAAATACTAGTAAATTAATAGCCAGTGCACAAAAATGCACCAAATACCGCGTCGAGGTTTTGGATGAGGTTTTGAAGCTCCCATCGCTTGCTATGGGTATTTTCAGTGTTGAAAACACTTCAAGAATTGACTGATGCTTCTTTTTCAGCGCCCAAAAACACACGAAAAACCTCGTTTGTGTACAAGGCTGTTTCACTTAGGAATCAAGTTGTGTGAACATACCCTTTGGGTACGTCCAGATGACAAGTAAAATATTCTTGTCAGATCCTCATTATATTTTACTGTTGAAGACTGCGTCAGACACTGCAGGTATCAATGAGTATTTCATGTGGATTTTAGGTGTTTTTTTCTGGCAGATTTACAGTCCCATTCATGTCTATGGGATTTTGGGCACAGGTCCACATCCAAAACATTTGTATTCCGTTTTGGCCACTGATCCGCACATTGAATACAACAGAGGAATTAAAAAGAAAAAAAAAATTTACTGGAGAAAATACACATTGTGTGAACTACAACCCATTTTCTCTTCATGTCGAGGAGATTTACTTCCAGTTTTATACGGGTGTTTCAAATCAGAAACCGTGTGGATTCTGACCTGAAATAATCGTCGTGGGGACGGACCCTTGGGATGCTTTCACACGGTGCATGTCTGGTGCTTTTTGGATGCTTTTTTTGGATGCGGTTTTTCTGTAGAAAGGTTTAGCATTTAATGCTGCATATCTCTGCACAAAAAACGTACCGTGGGATGGACCCCATAGGATGTGTTGTTTTAATGGGATAATTGCAGGACTTTTTTTAATTTGCAAAGAACTAAACAATCTCAAAAAAATTATTAAAAAAGCAAACCAATGTAGATAACGATTCCCAGGGGTGCAGAGAACAGTCACACCAGGGACACAGAGCCTGGACTTCAGAACAGAAAGCAGGGCTGGAAACGACGCAATGACGTGGTCATTATGTAATAAAGTATATACTACACAGAGGCATATACAGCAAGATCTAGAGTGTGTGGTTCTATGATAAGGTCATTATACACAGCCGTGTGGGGACAGTATTAGCTATTAACTCTAGGGTGGTCCGTATATTTTGTAGGGTGCAGGAGCGTTCAGCTACGCCTCAGTACACACTGTTACAATTTGCATTATTTTTTTTCTGACTGAAGTCAATGGAGAAAATAAATGCCACATACTGTAAGTAAGGCAAACACAATACAAACAGCAGCGCTCTAGAAACACTAAAAAACGGTGAAGGAGAACATAAGAATTTTTGGAACAGCGTTTCTGCTAATATGGAATATATGAAAAAATGTTGAGGTTCTTAGTGCACATTTTTGATCAAAACTGTAAATGCCCACCTACCGCGGCAAGGTGACCACAATTTGACATAATTTACTGTAAGTAATTCATAGATATCCATTCACAGGGACAGAATATCTGATAGTAACAAGAGCAGCACAAATCACGTCGTGTGAATGGGGCTTTAGTCGCCCGTCTCTGGCTGCAGTGAACCTCGTAAGACGCACATTGTCATATATTCTGTGGTCCCGCAACTTTATTTGCCGAAATAGCTAATTCCACTTAATTCCATGGTGAAGCCTCCGCTCCACAGTCTGGAACAATTCACAGTATTACTTCCCTTATATCAACCTACAAGATCTGCACAGCTCCCCAAGGACCCAGCATCTTGTCTCTTTAGCCCCATAGGTCAATCCTTTCACAAACACCAGCGGACTGTAATAATAGAAGTCTGGAACACCATTTCCAATACTGAGCGTCAGCAAATCGGAGCGATGAGGATGGAGAAAGTCATTTCCCAAAGGGGCCGGCGAGGAGATGCTGAAAACTGTAGGAGCAGGTGAGGCAGCGAACACATTCCCGGGCGGGGAAAGGCGGACTCTTCCTAATCTCATTTTCACACGTTCATCAACATTTGCAATTTTGTGATCAGAAACATCAAAGTGTTTACAAGCTCGGGTTTTACATTCTTCTGTGCAAAGACCCATGAAAAAAAATATTAATATGACAAGTAAAAAACTGTATATAATTCGCACGACCCAAAAAGGGAAAAATCACTTCAGGTTTTTTTTTATTCCTCTTTTCCCCCTTTCGGGTTTAGGGCCACAAGTATAAAAAGGGTCCACGGCTAAGACGGGGGTCCCAAAAAGGGGGCCCTCCATGTTGGGGAAACACAACTCCCTCATGCCCACGTTTGGGAATAAAAATGCTGATGGGAGTTTGTATTTCCCAACAGCTGGAGGGCCGGCGTTTGACACCTGTGGTCAAGACTTTCTTTGTTCCCCCCAAAGCATTCAACCATCCATCCCACTAATCAGACTCTAAAACCAAAACCCAGACCCACCCCAATCAAAGTCCATAACAACCAACCAGAGCCCATAGAACCAGACCCTAACAACCCAATCAGAGCCCAGAGCCACCAAATCAAGCCAACCCCAAAACAGAGCCCAAGCCACCAATCGAGCTTTTCCATACACTGTAACGTATCAAAACACGGGCACAACACGGGGAAAACGTTTTCCATCACAACAGGGCACATACACGAGGAACTTTTTTTCCATAACTGTAGCGTAACAACAGGGGGAAACACGAGGATACATTTCCATGCACTGTTACATTAAAACATGGGCACAACACGGGGAAACGTTTTCCATACATGTTACATTTTAAAACACGGGCACATAACAGGGATACGTTTTCCATATATTTTTACATAACAGAGGGGCACATACACAGGATACTTTTTTCCAAAACCCTTTTAATATACAACACGGGCACATAAACCGAGGATACTTTTTTCCATACACTTTACATATATACCGGGCAATACCGGGGATACGTTTTCCATAAACTTCAATAAACAGGGCACATACACGAGGATACTTTTTCCAAAAACCCTATAATATCCCCCGGGCCCCAAAACACGGAAAAACGTTTTCCATACACTGTACATATACAACACGGGAAATACACGAGGAACTTTTTCCAACACTGTTACTATACAACACGGGACATAAAAAAGGATACTTTTCCCATATACGTAACGATCAACACGGGCACTACCATGGATCTTTTTCCCCATACAAACACGAGCACTCCCACAGGATATTTTTCCAACATGTTAATATACCAGGCACAACACGGGGTTTACTTTTCCATACACTGTTACTAACAAAACCGGGCAATCCCCCAGGATATTTTTCCATAAACGTAACGTTACAACACGGGCACATACACATGGATACGTTTTCCATATACTGTAACAATACACACAGCACATCACAGGATACATTTTCCATACACAACACGGGCACATACACGAGGATACATTTTCCATACACGTTACATATACAAAGGGGCACATCCGAACTTTTTTCCATACCAACGGGGGCACATACACGGGGAAAAATTTTCCATACCCACGGGCACAAAAGGGGATACATTTCCAAAAACACGTTACAATACAACACGGGGCACTCACGGGGATACTTTTTCCATACCGTTACATAACAACCGGGCACCAAACGGGGAACATTTCCTAACGTTCATATACAAACGGCAATACAAGATACTTTTCCAAACCCGTAAAGTTTAAAACACGGCACATACACGAGGATAGTTTTCCTACAGTAGAAGTTTAAAACCCCCGGCACATACACGAGGAACGTTTTCCATACACGAAAGAATTTAAAACCCGGGGGCAAATAACGGGGAAATACGTTTTCCATACAAGTAGCATATACAAAGGGCACTACACGGGGAACGTTTTCCATACACTTCCCAAACAACACGGGCACATAACGAGGATCTTTTTCCCCAAACACTGTAGCGTATCAAAGGGGCACATACACAGGATAGGTTTTCCATACCTTTCATATACAACACGGGCACATACACGGGATACTTTTTCCCCATACACTTCATAAAAACACGGGCACATACACGGTACGTTTTCCATACACTGTAATGTACCTTTTTTTTGTTCAACTCGTAAAACGCGGGCCCCCCGGCATCTTCTCTCTTTGAAATTTAACAGATTTTTGATCACAAATAAAAACAGACACAATGTTAGGGGTATTTGCCCCTTTTTGTATCCATCCACCTATAGGAGTCATGAACATGTTGAACATACGTTTATCATTATGTTCCACCAAAAGTAAGGATCTGTTCCATTTAAAATAACGTAGTTGACGAACCAAAAATCCCCCATTACTTAATTTTCCATCTCCCCATTTTTTCTTCTTTTTTCTTTTTTTTACCTCTTTTCCTTTTGAAAACATTTTGGCCTTTTCCCTTCATTTCATTTTCTTGATTCCCTTCTGTAATTTTTACCCTAATATTGTTTGGATTTCATTAAAATCTCAATGAAGCCCCCTTTTTGGCCCCTTTTCTTTGCCTTCCATAGTTTTGCGATTGCGTACCTGTCCGTATTCTGACATTTAAAACAAATAAGATTTTGAATAAGAAAAAAAAAAGGAAAAACGAACATAATAAAAGACTGATTATCTGATAGGGTCCATGTGCGGAAAGGGGAAACTGATGTCAGTGAAAAAGCCACATCTCACGGCCGGCAATGCCATGGTTTTTTTATGGACTCTGAAGCCGTGTTTTAACTGACCTTTTTGGGAATTTTATTTAATTTTACTATAAAGCAAAACCCCTCCAAAGGAAGAAAGAGTCACAAGTAATTATCCCCAAAACCCACAGCTCGGAGCGGACATTGTTTTTTACAGTGTACAAGGAACACATTAAAAGACTTGTTTCATAAAACTTAAAAAGTCAGGTAGAAATAACCATAAAAAACCCTTTCCCCCCCTCCCTCTTTTTCCAGAAGGGGGGCCCCCGGGTCTTCTGTTTTTGTTCTGCCCTTTCTGCAGCTGCTGATTGGCTGTGCCTCTGTTTACGTCACTTCGAGCAGTGATGTAAGGGGGGCCCTGATCACCCCAATCAGCGGCTGCAGCAATAACCCCATTCGAAAGAGAACTAAGGTAAACCCAAAGACCGGAGAGAGCCGCGCGGGGAAAAGCGGTGAGGAGGAAGGAGAGTATATGTAATTTTTATAATTAATTTGGGAACCAGTAAAAATTACATTTTTTTAAACAAAAGGACACCCTTTAAGAGGTTTTGCCATTGTAGACAAATTTACAGCAATTTTAAAAGCATATTCTCCAAAATCAGAAAAGGTTCAGTAAGGATCAGAATATCAGATAAGCAACCGAAAACCCATTTCTTCAGGTTGCCTATAACCACATAACCTTTCCCAAAAAACTTCCTCCCCAAAATGCTGCCCCTCCCTCCTGCTTTTCCCCCCCCTTGTAAATTGTAAGCCCTCGCGGGTAGGGTCCTCTCTCCCTCTGTCGTACCAATTGTCATTATCGCTTACATTTTACTCGTTTGGGGCTTTGTTTTTGGGGTCCCCCTTTAATGTACACGCCCGGAGGTCAATGCGCTTTAAAAAACTTTAAATAAAATAATAATAATAAAAAAAAATAAAAAAAGGGTCCCCCCTTCGGGGTCCCCCCTTCTCAAATCGGCTGGCAAAAACCGTTTTGAATTGAAACACTGTGCAAAATATGACCCCTCCATTTTTTTATGCAAAATTCCCAAACAGCCCGTGGGCTACTCCTACTGATATCGATCATGGTATAATGTAAAACCCCCCTTAAGGCAGGGCAACACACGGTTTTTGGATTTTTTGGGGATTCAGCATTTTTTTGTAGCCCCCAAATATAAGTCCTGCTTATCTATACTGGGGGGAAACCTAAACCGCCTCCATCCCCGGCGGAACATTTAAAAATGTTTTAAAACCCCGCCGAACCTTGGGTTGGATTTTCCCAAAACCCCAATGGGTACTGGCTGCTGGGAATCCCCCAAAAACTGACTGGGTTTTTGCGCAGAAACTGCAAAAAAAACGGCAGTTTGGCGCGGTCCACAAACTGAAAAACCATCAATTTTTTTATGCCGTTTTCACTTTGCTGAAAACGGGATAAAAAAGTAAAAAAAAAAAAGTAAAATCCTTCAATGGTGGGCCAACCTGGGGCAGAGTCTCCAATTCCTTTTCTTCAACCCCCCATCCGACAGGGGCTCACTGCATGGTGCTCCACAGGTCACCCCCCTAAAGGACAGTTTCTGATCATGGAATCCGAAAGTCTATGCAACGTTGAAAAGCAGCAAGGGCCAAAAGAAAGAGTACCTGGAAACAGACAGATAAGGGAACCATTCGTATAATATCAGATTCAGACAACCCAAGAGTAGCAATAACAGAGCCCGACATCCACAAGGGCTAGAGGATAAAAAGCTCCGGCCTTGTCAGGGTTCTTTCATTTGCCCCAACGTCTTCATAAAAAGTGTGGCGCAAATACAAACGAAATCCGTCCCAAAATAAGCTGTGTGAAAACCCTTAGGGTTTTCCTCAGTGCTTTTTTTTTCAAAAAATGCACAGTAATTAATTTTTTGAATTTCACAAAAAAACCCCCCAAAAAAAAACCCAAAAAACCCGGTGAAAGCTCCCACACGTATTTATCACTCCCTTTTGTCTGCCCTGTGTTAGGGTTTTTACAAAGAGATACAATCCCTATGGGGGTGGGAACCACCAATGTCTGTTTATATTTTGGTGTTGCCTAAATTGTAACAAAGTTGCAGAGGTTTCCTGTTATTGTATCACAGCAGAAATGATGAGTGTAACACAGTACTATCCCCCAAAATCACCCCTTAGCTGTGTGAGCGTCTGAAGAGGGACTTCCCCCCCGGGCCGCTAAGACATTGCCCGCCCGAGATCCAAGAGACTTTTGGGTAATTGGATGCGAACCCATCCCCCGTCCACCCACCCGGGCCTCGCGCATGATTACATCCCAGTGGGTTGGAATTTTATTCTTTTATTTGAAGAATTAAGCCCTCGAGATGATAACCCCTCTGTGGACATTTGTACAAAAATAGTAATCACTTAATTCTTGGCGTATTTTTACAGCGCAAAATCCCCCCCTAATTAATTTCTGGACAAACCCCGTTTTTAAAAAAATGAAAATCTTGGTCTCTGCCTAATTATCCCACCATATGTAAATCTTCCGAGATTAATCCCCTGGGGGGCCTGGAAAAAATGCCCGTTTTGTGAAGCCACTTCCCCTAACTGAAACAGTGGGGAAAGAAGACAACAAGGGCTCTTCTGCTGGAAACTGCACCCCATGTAATTGGTAAAATGTCAAGGGGAAATTACGGGGCGGCATCTGGGTCCCAGGCGCTTAACAAAGCAGGAACCATTGGAGTTATCGACGCATTTTGCAATAGGATTTGTAAAAAAAAACTAAATCCCAAAAACCTTTCCATTAACTTTTACCTTTTTGGGGTACACTCCTGGCTTTGGCTTACAAATAAAACAAACTTAAAATTTGGCTTGAAAGGCTGCAAAATGAGCGTCAAGAAACAGTGTTGAACCCAAACCCGAGGTACGTTAGTTTTTTTTAAGAAAAAATGGGCCTTATCATGAAAACTGTCTAGCAGGAAGACTTTGCTTGTTGCCCATAGCCACCAATCAACCCCCAGCGACCAATCAAGTCAAGCAATTTAATAGGAGCCCCTAGCGACCAGAGCCCTAGCCACCAATCAAGCCCCTAGCCACCAATCAGACCCACAGCCCCCAAAAAAAAGCCACGTGACCAATCAGAGTCATAGCAACTAATAGGACCCATAGCGACCAGAGCCCCTACCACCAATCAGAGCCCATGCCACCCCTCAAGCCCCCTAGCCACCAATCAGACCCCCTGCCACCAATCAGGGGGCCCTAGCCACCAATCAGGGCCCCCTACCACCAAACAGGGCCCATAGCCCCCCAATCAGGGCCCAAACCCCCAAACAGGGCCCAAGCCACCTCAGGGCCCAACCCCAAAACCCCAACCCACCAATCAGGCCCAAAGCCCCAATTTAGGGGCCCATAGCGACCAAAAAACCATACCCCAAAAAGGAGCCCAAGAAAAATGATCAGAAACCCATACAAAAGGGTTCTATTGGCGCTATGGGTCTGTTGGGCGCCCCTGGCTCCCAATTGGTAACAGATATGTTGTATATGTCTCTGGACTTCGTACATGAGTATGTTGTCTACAGCGGTAGATGTGGGACGCTGCACTTTTTCCCAGTTTTACAAAAACATATACTTACAGGATAATTTTTTTACCCCCGGTGAAAAAAATGTTCAAGCCACGGCTGCAGCCATTTGAAAAATTTAAATACCTACCCAAAAAATACAGGGAAAAACAGGGGGGCACCCGATAGAGAATTTTTATAGAAAATAAAAAATTTAGCCAAAGGGAAATTTTACATGCATTTTTCAATTCCGTTTCCCCAATCCAAAAAAAGCGTTCATGAAAATACCAACAACTACCCAAATGGGCTGCGTGTTTGGATGCTTTTTTTATGCAGCAGAAACGCCCCCCATATTTTAAAAAAGGGGGGTCTGTGCGTAAAAAGGATCAGATTGAATGTCAGATTGGAGCCCAAAAACGCATCCAAAGGCCATGTAAAATACCATCCCGCGACCAGACGTCTGAAAAAACAATAGTGTTTTTTATTTAAATAAAGTCAATCGCACGCACATTGTTGAGCGGGTTTTGGTTCCAAAACTGGATCTAAACACCATCTAAAAAAACGGCACATGGCTCATCCCGAGCCTTGACTTAATGACTCTTAAGTCATGCTCCCCTTCAGGCCCCACGCACTTGGCAGGACTGAGAGCCCGGTGCAAAAAACATGGTCATACTTCTTACACATTCGCCCTTTAAAAATCTCCCCTTTTCCTTTTGTTTCCCCCCAAGTTATCTTTTTGTCTGTCAATTTTTCTTTTTGTTTGTCCTCCCCCCCCTGTAAAACCGGTTTTCTTTATCTTTCCTCATTATTCCCCTAAACTGTTATTTAACAAAGCGTTAGTAAATTTTTTTTATCATTAATTGCATGTTGAACTACATAGGTGTATTCCTTCCTAGGGGACGTCTCGTTTTTTTTAGGACAGCTACCAGAGTAGTTTTATTGAATGTATGCAAAGCCCCCTTTCCTTCATATTCGCCCTTATGCTTTTTTTTTGTATGTCCCGTTTCTTTTGCTTTTTTTTAATGAAAAAATTGTGAAATCTTTTAAAAAAAATGTTATACAAAAAAAAAAAAAAGCACATGAACATCCCCTAACTGTGCACGTTGGGGGAAAATCACATTAAGGGGTTTGGGTCGTCCCACACACCTGTAAAATCTCTTTTGGGTTTGTAACCCTCAAGGGGTGTTTTACATGCAATTGAAAACAATTCAGCACTGATTCCCATGGATTTTACAATTGGTTCTCTTTTTTTTCTGTCATTTTTTTTGGGGGGCTTTTGCTGAAAAAGTTTAGGGTTTTCGGCCCATGTAACTTAAACCCAAAAAACAGTTTCCGCCAAAAAATTTTTGGTTTTAGACTAAAAAAGCTCATTTTTTTCCCCTATTTAAAGGTTTTGGGGAATTTTTGAGTCAGTTTTTCCCACAATCCAAAATCAGTGTAAAAAACCCAGACTGAAAAGGGCCTGCACCGTGTAGAACGACCCCCTTTAAACCCCTCATGGGTCTGATGGTATTTTGAAGCGGGTTTTCAATGTGAATTTTATTTGGGGGTTTTTTTTTTTTCCGCAACCAAATTTTACAGTCCAAAAAAACCGTCCCTTTCCCATCTCTATGATGTTTTTAGGATGGGGAAAAAACCAAATGTTTGGGGGGGGGTTTTTTTTTTTTTACCTCTTTGCCCCGCCTTTTTGAATTGGACTACAACTCAGATTTTTTTTTTGAGGTCGGGTTTTTTAAAAGTTTTTGAAAAAACCGAATCCACATCAAAAAACGACCGAGCCCTTATAAAAGTACACGTGCATGTTTTGCAGTAAGGTCCAAAAATGGGTGTGGAAAACCCTTTTTCGGGTTGACCCCAATTTTTATGCTTTACGTTTAAGGTTAAAAATGGCGAATACTGCACGTAGTCGTGGGGGCCCCCTTTTAGGAAATTTAAAAGGGGCAAAACTAGTCCCCTGCCGGTTTTGGTGCGACGGCGACTTATTTCGGTGCAATTTTCCCCCGTCTGAACATAACCCCTTTGGGAAAGGAATATGCGGGCGCTGCCCCCGGGCCCCCCAAAGCCCCCTGCCATTGGGGCATTGAACCTGCCGGCCCCCCCGTGGGGCCCGAAATTGGCCCCCAATACTGGGAAAATTAATAGAGCAAAGTTTGTCCCCTGTGATCATGTTGGACAGCGACTTATTTCGGTGCAAATTACCCGTGTGAAAATACCCTTAGGATAGGGGAAAAAGCGGTTTCTTTTCCTGCCCCTTTAATGCATCCGCAAAATGGGCATTACGAGCCTGCCCGGGCCCACTGGGATAAAGAGGCCTGCCGGCCCGGCGGCCCCCTTGGAGCGGACTAGTGGCTGCGCATTCCTTCCCTAAATTCCTGCAGTGATTTTTTTTTTTTTTTTTTTCAAATTGCAAAATAACCGAACATTGGCAGCCCCACACACCCCCAAAATATTTTGAACCCAAAGGGGAACACTTTATCCCAAAAATGCGGCGGGGTTCACAAACCCCCCCTTGGCGCTTTAATTTTTGGGGGTTTGGGTTTTGGGGTTTCCCGGGGGCCCTAACAGTAATTTAAGGGGAAATCCCCCCTTTTAATTTCGGGGGCCCCAAGTCGAATTCCCCATGAATTTAAATATCCACCCTCCAAAACATTACTGTCCCCAAAACTGGCGTTATCCAAAACATCCCTAACGATGTAGGAACATTTGGAATAACCCTTTGGGCTTAAACCCCCCAGTGGGTTTCCCTGGCATTTATTTCCCCCCTATTCTGTTTGCCTCATTTTTTTTTTTGCACCACCTATAGAAAATTTAAAATTTTAAAGAAACCTGAATCGATATAATGAAAGGAAAAAAATCAATAACAAACCTGCTAACACACGTGACCCATTTCCCCCACAATTTACCTCAGAATTTTGATAATTTTGACGTCCCCTGCCGCCCAACTGCCAACCGGGCCGACGCCCTCCCCGAAATGAACCCCCTTCGGGGGTGAGGAAAGCGTTTTTTAGCCCCAAAAAAGCTCTTCTCAGTGATTTTAGAAAAAATGTTCATTGGCCCCCGGGGCCCGGGCAATAAATAAGTGAACCAACTGAAAATGGGGGCCCGCTCGCGCTGCGCGCGGAGGAGTTTTCAGTTAAAACTGGCCCAAAAGCAGGGAGCTCCTGCTCCGACCCGGATTCCCTTTGGGGGAGTTTTTTAGCCCGGGGAAACTTCATTGATGCCGGGGTCCAAATTTAAACTCGTTTGCCGCCTGAATTTAAGTCTGTACAATGTGAATGGCTCCCCAAGGGCCAAAAAAATTAGGCATTGATTTAGGTTTTCCCCGGAAAGGGTGGGAGGTACTAAAATTGCTTCCTAAATGAGTTTCAACCCCACTTTCCCAGAGACCCCAAAAGGGGCCCCAAAAGGGGAAAAAGGAGCAGGGTTTCTTCCCCACTAGATTGTTCCTATTGAAAAAAACTTTAAAATTTTTGTGGTCACTGGTTTGTCCCGTGACTTTTACCCCATCCAAATT
>JAODAL010031906.1:0-47766 GCA_025379985.1 Phyllomedusa bahiana | reverse complement strand
TTTAAACAAAAAAAAACACTTACCTGACTCCCCGCCGCTCTCTCCCTCGCCGTCCGGCCTCCCGCGCTCTCTCCAGCATCTTCTCGGCACAGGTGGGTGACGTCATCAGGCCGCGCACGCAGCCTGATGACGCGCGCTGCCTGTGCTGAGAGCTCCGGACGGCCGCGATTCTGCGGCCGCCCGGAGACCACTGCGGAGCACGGAGTGCTCGCTCTGTGCCCCGCAGTGGTATCCCTTCACCTATATGCGCTCCGGAGGAGTCGCATATAGGTGAAGGGATCGCGGACAGTGCCCGGGCCAGCGCAGCGCCCGGACACTGTGCGCTCACTCAGCCTTCAGTTATATGCGCTCCCTGAGGAGCCGCAAAATAACTGAAGCGCCCCCTGTCGGTGCACGGGCCATCGCAGCGCCCGAGCGCCGACAGTGACTCGAGTATAAGCCGAGGGGGGATTTTTCAGCCCATTTTTTGGGCTGAAAAACTCGGCTTATACTCGAGTATATACGGTACCTTATTCCTTTTCTCACCACTGTCTCTCTTACCTATCTTATCCTTTTTCATGTCTTCCCATACCCCATGTCTTTTTTCCACCTTTTTCTTTCCTCTACGTCATCATATCACTATATTTGTTCCCATATTAATGTGCTTCTTTTACATTACTATTTCAGATGTTTGCTTGATAAAGGCTCACTGCCGAAACGTCGCTACATTATAACATCTATTACCCAATGTAAAATATTTACTGAGTATGTTTTTTGTAATGATATAGATGAACCCCCCCCCCCCTCCCCCTTCAATGTCACAATAAATACTTTTATTCTCTCATTGAAAAATTCAACTAGTGTGCAGTGGATATTATTTACTAGATTTCTGGACGGAGGTCCCTTTCCATTTTGCACCCATTTCTCCTACATCTTTGCCCCAGGTGTGCACTACCTTTTTTTGCAATATATGGGTTCCCTTCACCCGGCAGGAAGTAATACAAACAAATATATGGTGGCAATTGAAAACTTTATTCTAGCTGCCATGTTAAAGGCCAGCAAAGAGACTACCCCTTAAATGGATTGGCACCCTGCAATCTCTTCACGGGGGTGCTGATCGCAGTGAGAAATTATGTGCGGCACTGTTGCTCATTCATTTTGGCGCTGTGGTTGCAATCATTAGTTTAAATAGAAGGGAGCTGACTCCATTTCTTGCTGCTAATGGTGGCTGGTGCTGATTGCAGTTGACATCAGCCTCCTATGTAGCGGACTTACAGAGTAAGTCGCTTAAGACTAGCTGAATTTTTCCATTTTTGCATTTCAGCATTTTAGCTGTCAGAACTTTGTTTTTCTCAGGGACACAGTTATGTGTGGCCTTGTTTTATGGAGGAGAAATTGTATTTTCCTTATTACAGCTGGATACCTAATATTTGTGGGGGGTTTTATGTAACTTATGCACAATAAAGTTTTTTTTTATATTATATATTTTCATTTTTTGTAGACTTTTTATTTTATAATTTTTTTCCATCCCATTGAGGGTAATGGTTTTAAAAACTTTGGGCCACATATATGAAAACTGTCTAAGTCTAAAATTCACTTTGTTGCCCATAGCAACCAATCAGAGCACCCCTTTCATGTCATATAGTGCTCTGGAAGAATGAAAGGGGAACTCTGATTGGTTGCTATGGGCAACAAAGTGAGTTTTAGACTTAGACAGTTTTCATACATGTGGCCCTTTATGTTACACTTAGAATGTACTTCTGTATGCTAAGAGTGCAAAAGGATTGGAGACTTCGTCAGACTCCTGCCGTAGTCAGAATCTGCCTTACGAATGTAGCTGTTACACCTCTGTTTCTAGTACAGTTGAAGAGCAGAGATCCATAAATCCCTCCGCTTACTTCAGCGAGGCTGAAAGATGCCAACATGAGACTTTCAAAACACAGCAGGTGGTAAATAAAGGTGTTGTCCAGTTCATTAAAAAAAAAAAAAAGATACTGCTGCCAAAATAGAAGGAAAAAATACAATAAAACCCCTTATACTTACCTTCCTGTTCACTTCCATTCCAACCCTGAATCTGCAATCATCTCTCTTCGGTTTTCTGTTTTCATCCACTAGAGGCAGTTCCCAAATCACAAGATAAGTAAAGCTATCTCCAACTATGATGTACCATCTAAAGTCAAAAATTAAACACTGGAAAAATAGACATAAAACTTAACCTTTAATAGTCTAATAAAATAAGTACTAACATTAAATCATAAGAGCATAAAGAAACAGGCTTACACTAAACAAACAAATACAAACCTTAAAAGGTGTGCGGGCCAAAGCAACCCTACTACACCCTATACAGACTGCCTATCAAACAATATGGGGACATTGTCCCAATAAGGAACCTTTACTATAATGCCCCCGTGCTCCCTGATAAACGGGGGGCCCAACAGATACTAATCCAATGAAAGTCCCCAATAAAAGTCCCAAAGTTCCAACGCATTTCCTTCCTAGGTTCTACAGGAATTCTTCAGTGGACAACAGAACATATGTAAACAGTAGGGTCACACATAGATATAGTCAATAAGGACACAATTGCCTAGACTACAGGAACATATTCAGACAAGATGTCGTGGATATAAATATATGCATAATCATTGACTAAAGCAGAGGCACCAACCAGCAATGGTTAGATCAAACTTACCCCAGTGAATCCATATGGGGCATAACGTAGCCAAGTTACGTGCCACTGCAATGAACTGGAGCGTAGGAGTGGGCTGCTGTAATTGATATCTCAGAGCTTCCAACCTGCTGGTGCTTAATACGATCTGCACACTGCAAACCCAGTCAGACAAAGTTCACACGCCAACTGAGGTGTCCATAAGCTCTGTCCAGTGGTAAGCTAGCTATGGCCACAGAGTGGGTAACCATTCAAAATAGACCCTATTTCATAGTGCAGAAGTACTTGATACTAGGGGCTCTGCTGAGAACTTGTTTGTTCTCGCATTCAGTCATATTGTTTGATAGACAGTCTGTACCTTAGGGTGTAATAGGGTAACTTTGGCCCCCACGTCTTTGAGGTTTGTATTTGTCTTTTTAGTGTAAGCCTTTTTCATTTGGATCTTATGATTTATTGTTAGTCCATATTTTACTAGACTATTATAGGCTAAGTTTTACATCTATTTTTCCAGTGATTAACACTAGAGGCAGTTGGAATGCTGATGATTGGCTGCAGCAGACACATGCCACCAGGCTCAGACTGGGCCGCCGGGGGATCGGGAATCCCCCGGTGGGCCCCCTGAGCCGCTGTGGGCCCTGGAGGCAGTGACGTCGCTCCCTGTGGCCGCGTCCGCGCCATCCGGGTCACTGGGACGCCCGGGACCCGCGTCCCGAGTGCCCAGAGACCGGCCCGGGAGTTGGAGACTAATGGCCCCGGCTCCCGGGGCTGCGCGGTGTCAGCGGAGCACAGCGCCACTAGTGCTCGGCTCCGCTGATCTCCCCGGCAGGCTGAAGGCCTAATACCGTCAGCCTGCCAGGGCGCCGGCCACCTACTGCTGATGTAGGCGGGCCGCGGTGACGTCACTTCACCGCGCCGCCTATGCAGGGCGGGCAGTACGGAGCCGGCGGCCGGAGCAGGAGCCCGAGCCAGGTAATTGGCTGGCTGTTGTTTTTTTTTTTTTTTTTTAACTACCTACAAGGGGGGTCCTGGCTACAAGGGGGGGGGGCCCTGGCTACAAGGGGGGGGGGGCCCTGGCTACAAGGGGGGGGGCCCTGGCTACAAGGGGGGGGGGGCCCTGGCTACAAGGGGGTGGGGCCCTGGCTACAAGGGTGGGGGGCCCTGGCTACAAGGGGGGAGGCCTGGCTACAAGGGGGGCCCCTGACTAAAGGTGGTCCCTGGATACAAGGGGGGGGGGCCTGGCTACAAGGGGGGGGCCCTGGCTACAAGGGGGGGGCCTGGCTACAAGGGGGGGGTCCTTGGCTACAAAGGGGTCCTTGGCTACAAAGGGGTCCTTGGCTACAAAGGGGTCCTTGGCTACAAAGGGGTCCTTGGCTAAAGGTGGTCCATGGCTACAAGGTGGTCCATGGCTACAAGGGGGGACCCTGGCTACAAGGGGGCCCTGACTATAGGGGGTCCCTGGCTACAAGGGGGCCCTGACTATAGGTGGTCCCTGGCTACAAGGGGGCCCTAACTAAAGGGGGTCCCTGGCAACAAGGGGGTCCCAGGCAACAAGGGGTCCCTGGCTACAAGGGGGCCCTGGCTAAATGGGGTCCCTGGCTACAAGGGGGGCCTGGCTACAAGGGGGGGGCCCTGGCTACAAGGGGGGGGGCCCTGACTACAAGGCGGTCCCTGGCTACAAGGGGGGGCCTGGTTACAAAGGGGTCCCTGGCTACAAAGGGGTCCCTGGCTACAAGGGGGTCCCTGGCACAAAAGGTGGTCCCTGGCTACACACGGGGGCCCGGGCTATAAAGGGGGGGCCCTGGCTACAAGGGGGGTCCTGACTACAAGGGGGGCCCTGACTACAAGGGGGTCCCTGGCTATACAGGGGGGGACCCTGACTACAAGTGGGTCCCTGGCTACAAGGGGGGCCCTGGCTACAAGGGGGTCCCTGGCTATAAAGGGGATCCTGACTACAAGGGGGTCCCTGGCTATAAAGGGGATCCCTGGCTATAAAGGGGGTCCCTGGCTAGAAAGGGGGTCCCTGGCTACAAGGGGGTCCTGGCTACAAGGGGGTCCCTGGCTATAAGGGGGGTCCCTGGCTATAAGGGGGGGTCCCTGGCTACAAGGGGGGTCCCTGGCTACAAGGGGGGTCCCTGGCTACAAGGGGGTCCCTGGCTACCTACAGGGGTCCCTGGCTACCTACAGGGGTCCCTGACTACAAAGGGGGGCCCTGACTACAAAGGGGGGCCCTGGCTACCTAAAGGGGGCACTGACTACAATGGGGCCCTGGCTACCTAAAGGGACGCTTTGACTACCTACAGGGGGGCCCTGACTACAAAGGGGGCCCTGGCTACCTAAATACTAACTACTGACTACCTACACAGTAGCTAAAGGGGGGCCCTGACTTCCTGCACACTAGCTAAAGGAGGCCCCTAACTACCTGTATACTACCTAAAGGAGAACCCTAACTGCCTCCGAACTACCTAAGAGGTCTTAACGGCCTGTAAACTACTTCATGGGAAGCCCTAACTGCCGGTATACTACCAAAAGGGGGTCCCTAACTGCTTGCAGCCTATATAAAGAGGACCCTAACTACCTACAGCTTACTGTACCTAACTGGGAGAAACCACCTACCTACAGACTGGGGCCTTGCCTATTTGCCTACCTACCTAGTGTCTTGTCTACCTACCTGGTAATATAATTGAGAGGGCAGCAGCCCATAGTTGTAGCATTATCTCCAGAGGGTTAGTCCTCTCCCCACCCTCCAACCCCTTAGGATACTAGGCCTCTAAGTTATGGCTTGTACCCGCTCTCCCACCCCTGAGAAGTTTATACAGAGGTGGGAATAGATAAAGAGGTGCTGGAAAATTGGGGATTCTAAGATATTTGTGTGTAATTTCTGCAGAGATGAGCTGTGGCCGGGACAAGTCATCATGATGGTGCGGAACGGATGCAGAAGAAAAGGGAATAAGAACGACTCAAGAGAAGAGAACGACTCATCAGATATGATATACCGCTGAGGTCCTGATTTTACTTGTATATTGGATCAGTGCTGTATTCACAGTAATGTGATGGTGACCTGATCTAGTGTGTGATCTATATGTGGTCTCTATATGGCAGTGTTGTAGGGTATACCTGAGCTGGTGTCGGATCACTATGTGTTCTCCATATGGTTGTGCTGTAGGTTATACCTGAGCTGGTATCTGACCTCTATGTGGTCTCCATATGGCAGTGTTGTAGGTTATACCTGAGCTGGTGTGTGACCTCTATGTGGTCTCTATATGGTGGTGGTGTAGGTTATACCTGAGCTGGTGTCTGACCACTATGTGCAGCTTAAACATCTTTTGATCAAAATATGTGAACCGAGAGTCTCAAAGTTTTTTCATGTATGATAGATAGCATAAATGCTTCTTTAGGGATTTCCACGTAGTGTATTGCCCTTTTTGCAGAAATGTGCCGCTGGCGGCGGTCTGTGTGTGTACATTATTAATACATGTGTGCCGCAGCCTTGCCAGTGGCACCCAGGTTTGCATACGTTTTTTCAGAAATGTTTTTGTGTGCAGAAACATACGTTATACTTGGTGTACATTGATTTTAACCTATATGGGAAGGAAGGGGTGCTTCCATTTTGGGTTTCTGTCCCCGCCCACTCTCACAGGCTGTCATAAGAAGGGCAGCTTTGCAGGTTGGGTGTTTTTTATTTTTTCTCTCTGAATAATGGAGGTCGGTTGACCCAGCGAGAGGCCTGATTGGCTCGATTGAGAGGTAAAGATAGGATAGGACTGCCCGATTTTGAGATCACGTTGGAAGGCGTGGGCAGCTTAAACATTCTTTTGATCAAATATGTGAACGAGAGTCTCAAAGTTTTCATGACCTCTATGTAGTCTCACATATTTGCGGTGTTTGAGGTGGTATACTGAGCTGGGTCTGATGTTATGTGGTCTCCATTTGCGGGTGTTGTAGGTATACCTGAGCTGGTGTCTGATGTCTATGTGGTCTCCATATTGCGGTGTTGAGGTTATCCTGAGCTGCTGTACTGACTCTATGTGGTCTCTATATGGAGGTGTTGTAGGTTGTACCTGAGCCAGTGTCTGACCTCTATGTGGTCTCTATATGGCGTTGTTGTAGGTTATATCGGCACCGGTATAATGCCAGCGTACATGTGTCCCTGATTGACCCTGTGATAGGAGTTAGACTTTTACTTTCTTGCTGGTGTTTTTTTTAGAAGGTGGTGAGGTGCGTGACCAAGGGAAATGTGGAGTAGGATATTGTATATGGGTGGAGTAGGTATTGTATGTGGGTGGAGGGGGATATTGTATGCGGGTGGAGGGGGATATTGTATGCGGGTGGAGGGGGTTATTGTATGGGTGGAGGGGGATATTGTATGTGGGTGGAGGGGGATATTGTATGTGGGTGGAGGGGATATTGTTGTGGGTGGAGGGGATATGATTGGGTGGAGGGGCACATGGATGGAGCTACTTAGCCCTGTGTCTATGATATGTTAGACTGACAGAATGTGTGACTCTCTTGCTATTGTACTACACAATACAGTTCTGTTTTGCACACTGTATTATGTGGTAAAATGGGCGCGATTATGTCCGAGAGGCCGGTAATATTTTCAAGTACAGTAGGGTGGGCCCCCGAAGATCAACTCCCCTGTGGGCCCCAGACCCCCCAGTTCGACACTGCATGCCACTGCCTTACTTCATCACATGGAAGTTAACAGCTCCAAACGGAGATGTAAGACGGTGGCAAAAAAAATTACTTAAACAATCTTTAGACACAGTAACTAACTCCACTGATTTATCAGAATCTGGTTCCATTTCTACTCTATGTGGCCCAAAATGCCCCTTAGGCCGTGTTCACACGGCTTATTCAAGACGGAATTGCGAGCCGGATTGCGCTTGCAAATCCGTCTTGAATAAAGGGCGGGGACGGGGGCGCGGCTCACCGGCCCCATGGACTTCCATTATCCACGCCTGTATTGCGCCTGAATAATGTGCATGTCAGTTTCTCCCCGCCCGGCGGATTCGCCGAGCGGGGAGGAGCGACGGAATCCACTGTTCTCTATGAGAACGGTGGACTACCGTAATTTCGGCGACGGATTGGCGCCGTACTGCAGCGCAAATCCGGCGCGCAATACGACGCCAATCCGCGCCGAAATAAGCCGTGTGAACATGGCCTTAGATGCCACAGTTAATTGCAACTGTGCATCTAAAAGGTTTGACAGAGCGTGGGCTCCTTCTGTCCTCATCTCCACCCCTCTGTGCAATGGTAAGCATGACAATGTGGAAGCGTAACAAAGCAATTGTATCAACCCAGGGTAAAACTAATATGTCATTTGTACTACGCAGTGAGCGTGGTGAAACATAAAAATAAAAAAACACGACGAGAATTACTGTACTTTCTTCATCTCACCTCCCTAAAACTGAATTAAACAGTGTTCAGAAAGTCATATGGCTCCTATAATAGAACCAATGAAAAAGTCAATTCATCTTGCAAAAACAAGCCCATAGGCAGCTCTCTATACAGAAAAATAAGAAAGTTATGGTTCATAGACTTTGATGTTATAAAAATGTGTTTGCTTTCTTTTTTCTTTATAGTGTTTTAAATGCGTAAGAGTAGTAAAACATAAAAAAATATAAATTTGCTATCACCATTATCGTGACGACCTGCTAATTAAAGGTAATGTAATTTATACTACACGTTGGTGTTGTAAAAAATAAAAACACAGGATTGCTGTTTTTTGTTCATCCTGCTTCCTAAAATCCTTGATAAAGCAATCAAAAAGTAATTTGAGCCTCAAAATGGTACCAATGAAAACGTCAACTCATCATGCAGATAAAACAAAAAAGAATTTAATGCACAAAAACGTTTTTTTTAAATAATAAATCATTTTGTTTGTGTAACAGTAATAAAGCATACAAAACTAAATCAATTTTAGATTATCGTACTTGTACTGACACCTGTAGTAAAGTCATCATGTAATATGATTGTAAAAGTAAAACACAAAAAACAGTGGCAGGATTGCTAGGGTTTTTTTTTCATTTTCATGGCGAATGCTAAAAAAAATTTTGTAAAACACCTATGGACCTAAAATGCCCAGAACAACCCTAGAGAAATTTCCTAAAAGGTGTTATTTCCATGATGGGATTACTGGAAGGTTTCATCTGTACTGGCAATTCAGGTGTTTTGCAAATGCTACATGGCAATTTCTGTTAGGAATAGCAGTAACTTTCCTGCCATTTCATCCTTTTGAGCTCATTAGGTTAGCAGGAGTTTCTGTGTTATGTCTGTCTTCTAATCCTATGTTTGTTTGGAGTGGTTGCAAAGCAACTTTTCAGGATCCCTTCCTGTCAGGTGACTTAGCCGGGCATCTGAGCCAGTTTAAATTTGGCAGAACATAGCAGTATGATTACAAAGTTTAGAAGAATTGGTCCTGTCTCTTCTTGATGTGTTAGCTTGACAAAGAAGGTTGTACCTTCGAAACGTAGCAGCTGTCTCACTTGCCTGGTCGTCAACGTCTCCCTGCTATCTCATTGAGAACCACTGCATGCACAGAGAAGGTCATGGACTGACTTCTATGGACTTAAGTATACCTTGCCATTTTCTACTACATTTTATCATCACTGCCTTATTTGTTGTGGATTTTAAACGCAAGTATTTGGAATATAAATAAATAAGTTATATCATATTAGTGGATCCGTAAATATTTTCTGAAATAGTGAAAAGGTCAAGGAGGGACCGCATATATGGATCCAGGCATTACGGTATACGTCTAACGGACTTTGAACATATCTAAAGTGTTAACTTTAGGGATAACATTTCTCGTGTTAGATGTAGTCGTAGGGTGAAATTAGGGTTAGGAACTAGGGACAGCTAGTTAAGACAGTTACCGCTTTCACGTATTTGATTCTGGAGTAAACCCGCATTTACATCTCCACTAACGATGTAACTAACATCTGCCTGCTGTCCATTTGCTAAAGCATCCAGCGGTGAGTCTTTTTCTTTGATACATGCTTCATATTGTTTTTTCTTATGACTGCTGGTGTACTTCCTTGTTTGGCTTGTAGTTCAGAGTTCACCAGCATCATTACATCCAACAAAATCTGCTTTTTGAAAGCCAAATAGTGTTCATTTCTTGCATGCTCTGCCATGTGCCCAAACATCAGATGACATCTACATATAATACGATGCCATATTTGAAAAAGATTGCATAACAAATGTTGGTGCTTTTCTGCAGCAAACCTTGTAAAAAATTAAACATTTTCAGCTGAAATCGCATTATTGGAAAGAAAATTATTTTCACTGCCCAAAGCTAAAAAAAATGGTAAAATAACTGTGTAATCAATATACTCACTGTACCTCTAGATTTACTACACTTACACCCTACTCACTTCTCCTCTAGTTTCCAACATAAAGTATTTGGGGGTTTAATAAGTTTTAGCTAAAAATCTTCTACCAAAAAGCAAATCCCAAAATACTGTAGGTGCACCTTTAATTCTGAGAACTGTGGTCAAATATCACACTAGTGTCATTTCTAGGATATTTTTAAAAATGGCAGAATCAGGGAAATTAATACTGAGTTGGATTTCTTCTGTTAACAACTATTGTTTTCCAATAAAAAATGTTTTGAATACTTTAAGGTGTAAAGTTTTTTTTATATATTGTAATTTATGGAGGTGTCTAACACCCAGTCACAGCAAAACTGAACTGCTCCCTCAAAAAATCTGTGTTGCAAATTTACTTAAAAATATATTAAAAAAAATGCTACTGCATTTATATTAACCCTAATGTTGTAAAGAAATAAAAAAAATGTGAAAGTATGCCAACATAAAGTAGACATATGGTAAATGCTACTTGTGAACTATTTTGTGTAGCTTTACTATGTTTTACATGTCAAAATAAAAAATAAAAAATTTAAAATGGCAATGTTTTTCAAAATTTTCGAAACATTGATATTTTTCACAAATAAACAAGACTAAAATGTATTAGTAACTAAAAAGGCACTGGAGCACATTTATTATTGCAATTGTACTGGGGAGTTGGCGCAATTTGTGCCAAAATTCAGACATACATGCTTTACACAACATTTATTTTGCATTTTAGGGATTTTCTCGACACTTCTGCACTTTTTCTGACAAAAGGGCCTCGGTAAAAGAGTCCTGGCTTTGCTGGAAGGGGAGTATTGTGTGTGACGGCAAATGCAAAAACATGCTGCAAAATTTTTGCACAATTAGTGCCATAAACTAACAGAAGGTGTAAATTTAGAATTGGCTGTCTAAACATACATTAGATTTTTCAACACTAAGATAATTTTGGTGCATTTTTAGACTGTGTAGTCTAAGTTTACACTGTTTAAGTATTAGACAGTGTTGATAAATCTGTCCCAATGTGTCACGAAGAAACTATTTCTATATCACATGTATAGGTAAAAGCATTACAAAGTTATTCCCACATAAAGTGACTTTCAGATTTTAAAAACTGGGCTCTGTCACAATGGTGAAAACTGGCTTTGGTGGTAAAGGGTTAATTAATGAGATGCTGCTGAGCTGGACATGCCTATAGAAGTGCATGCTGCACTTCTATAGGCATGTTCCAACATGCTGCCAACCTTGTCTGTTTGTGTTTTTATATGTTATCATTTCCATATCTGACCTCTCCTCTCTCGTTGGGTTTCCCCTTCTCACTCTTCTACATGCCAAAGGTCCAACCAGGAGCAGTTCATCATATGGTTGCTCTTTTCACTTACCCAGTAGACTATTTGACCTGCTGGGGAATTAAGCTGCATTTCTAGTCAATAGATTTCTTCCACTATACTGATGTCTTAATCTTAGTACCACATAGGGCGACATTATGCATGGGGCTGCGGCAGAAGTCTGGCGTATTCTCAGCCCGACATCAGGCGCAGCCCTGTTCGCATTACTGAAATCCCTCCCGAATTCCATTATCAGGCACATTACAGAACGCAAATGGCACTTTGTAATGCGCCCGATTTCGGAGGGCGTGCGGGAGGCGGGGCGCACTAGAACCATACGAAGCTACAGATTTATAGCTTCAGTGCAGCAATTCCAGGCGCATTACTGCTGGAACAGGTGAACCACTTCCAAAGTGATATACTGGAGCCAGAAATGTCGTACAAGCTCTAGAATGCGTCTGATTTATGACCTGCTGTAGAGAGGGTTCATAAATCAGGCGCATTCTATACTGTTTAAATGGCAAATTTTATACATGTGGCCCATAATTACCAGACATGCAACTCCTCACACAAATGCTTGTATGGATTTAGCTATGCTGCAGCTCCCATGCCAATGTTCTCTGCCTTCAAAAATGCACTCTCCAACTCCCTCTTCATGTTTTTATCCTTTTTATACACAATTTTTAGCTAGTACCTCTGACAAGACTAAGGGTGCTTTCACACAGCGCAGTTTTGGTGCAGTTTTAACTGCGCTCCAATTAAACTACTTTATTACCACAAGTTTTTTTCACTTATCTAAACTGTTTGGAAAGTGAGGAATCAATTAGTGTGATTGTATCCACAAGACTTCAAACACAGTAATTGATTACTTACTTGAAACACTTTTTCTGAACAATTTGGACAACTGAAAGAAGCTTGCTGGTAATAAAGGCAGTTTAATTGGAGCGCAGTTAAAACTGCACCAAAACTGCGCTGTGTGAAAGCAACCTAAAGGAGTGTCTATTTTAAAAGTTCAATTCAATTTCCTCATTAATCCACTATATTAGACCCTAATGGCAGACATTATATCGTCAAAGGCTGTACCCAAGACAGCATGATCATCATTGTTTGCTGTTGTGCCCCTAATGTCTGCCAACTGACATTTCCATCACAGCTCTTGAAAATGAGTAACATTTATTTATAGAAACTTGAACTGTGTATTAGAGCCAAATCTGACCAGTTGCTCGCTCCCTTATTTCTAAAGAGCATGGACCGGCCTTGTCTGCAGCCTTTTTTCTACTATGCTGAGGCTAAGGCATACTTGTAGGCAAGTATGATATTCAATTCCACACCCTGCCTTGCTTCCTGGTACTACTTTCCCCCAAGGCATGGTATACTCTTTTCCATTCCCAGACACTGATGCCATGTTGAACTAAATTTAAAAAAAAACCCAGAACAGGTGCTTTATATGCAAAAGGCCAATGTCTGTAGCTCTTCAGTTATTGTATGTTAAACAAAATTACAGTGAAAAACAAACTACTTATTTCCCTTGATTTCCTAACTCTTTGACAGAATTCATGTGGAGATGGTCTTTATTAAAGAACCTATGGGACCTAAGAGAGTCCAATAACTTGATTCAAATCTGGGAAGTGGATTATCACTCTTGATGAGAACGCTGAATATCTAATAATATCTATTATATTAACCTCTTACCGCCGCAGCCAGTTTTGACCTCACGGACAGAGCCCCATTTTTAAAGTCCACGTGATTCAGAGATTGTCTTGTCGTGACACATTGTGCTTTAATTACCCATGGCCTCCTCCTCTTTATCCATAACGCTTCTTGCAGGCTTTTCTTTTCTACAGTACATATACTGCCATTATACTGGGTACCTGCTTTACTGCTACAAGCTTACCACCACCCATTATATGACTATCACCAGCAACCTCCCTGCCTCCATTTGCAGTGCATTTACTTTCTCGCCATTTCCCCCTGACTGTGATGTGCATGATAAGGCTATTTTCAACCGAAACGTTGCATCAATGTGTCACAAATCTGGACATCGATTTCACAAATGAAAAAATTGTCTCGATGTATTTGCACTGACAAGCTGTAATTGTATTACCTCTGGACTTATTAAATTATTATCTTGCACCATCAAAGTGTGCTGTGGATTTTTTATGCGTATGACTACGGGATTGCAATATCCTTTCCAAGTGCACCTATTTCACCCCAACCAGAGTGCCAGACACTTTCTAATTTACATTGTGCTTTAAGTTAGTAAGAAATGTTGGACCATACAATTCTTGTTTATTTGTGAAAAATATCAAAATATTGTGAACATTTTGAAAACGGTGCCATTTTCAAAGTTAAAAAATTTCTGCGTGTAAGACAGATAGTTATTCCACACAAAATAGTTTATAACTAACATCTACCATATGACTACTGTAGGTTGGCATCATTTTTTAAATGTCTTTTTATTTTTTTATGATATTATAGGGGTTAGAAATTTAGTAGTAATTTTTCACATTTTCAAGAAATTTTGCAACATACCGTAGATTTTATTAGGGACCAGTCCAGTTCTGATGTGGCTTTAATTGGTCTGTATGTTAGATACCCCCATAAATGACTCCATCTAAGAAACAACACCCCTTAAAGTATTCAAAACAGCAGTTATAAAGTTTATTAACCCATTAGGTGTTTCACAGAAATTAAAGCAAAGTGGAGGTGAAATTTTAAAAATTTCACTTTTTGTGCAGATTTTCAATTTTCATCCATTATTCACTGGAACACGATAAATGATAAAATGGAAATGCAACTCAATTTCGATTCCACCAATTCTGTTGTTTTCTAGAGATATCCTATATGTGGCCCTAGTGTGCTATTTGGCTCAACTACATGCCTTAGAATAGGAGGAGCACCTACTGGACTTTGGGGTCCTATTTTCATTACGATTTTCTTTAGGCACCATTACAGGTTTGTGGACACCCTAAGGTGCTAAAACTTAATAAACACCCCTCAAAAGACCCCAGTTTGGAAACTGCACCCCTTAAGGAATATATCCAGGGGTGTGGAGAGTATATCGACCCCACATGTGTTCCACAGATTTTTTAGTGTTCGATTGTGAAAATGAAAAAATTTTCCAACAATCTGCAATTTCAGCTGAAAATGAAATTTTTTTACAAGGAATCCTGGTAAAAAGCACCCCACAATTTTTTTTCCAAGTTCTGCAATACCCTATATGTGGGTGCAAACTGTAATTTGGGCACATGACAGGGTGTGCAAGGGAGGGAGCGCTATTTGGTTTTTGGAACGCAGATTTTGTGAGTGCCATGTCGTATTTACAAAGCCCTCAAAGTACCAGAACAGGTGAAACCCGTCTAAAGTCTTATTTGTATTCAACACTAGTGATGAATGATTGTGTTAATTATCTTTATCGTGTCGATAGTCGGGAATTATCATGACGATATCAGATAGTCGATAACAATTAATCGCTGATGACCATTAAAGTCTATGGAAGAGGAACAACAGCTTCATTCTTACACCCAAACAGGTGAGGAGAAGCTGGAATTAACATCCACAACAGTAAACTGGATATGTGCTACATCTTAGGCAAGACAATTAGGCTATAAAAGTCACAGAAAAAAAATCATATGCTAAAATAATTAATTATGTTCAATGGCTAACCGAAAACATGAGGACGGCGTAGCCAGACCCCTATCACTTTTTGCACCAGAGACCAACAACTCGTCACATATGTGGTGGCAGCAAGAACATCCCAATGGGGAACGCAGAGGTTCAGCTGGCAGGGCCCTAGTTACAGTGGGTGCGGCAAGAGCCAGGGCTGCCGTCAGTCATCTATGAACCATTTTATGTCCACATGCAGCTAAATCAAATGGGGTGCCCACCCATTACTACTTCCTATTCTAACATATAACAGATCACCTTTTTGATTCTAGCCCCTGGCAGTAATACTGCCCTATTGCCATCCCTGGCATCCATTTTAAAGTAGCCTGACCCCAAAACCACCCAAAAATGCCCTTATGGACCCTCAGAATAAAAATTTGCAATAAGAAATTGACTATTTTAAAAATCTATTTTTCCAATCTTGCTTCTGCTGCTGCTGCTATGGCTACTTGCCATTCTACTGCTGGCATGTTGCTGACGTTGTTCCACCGTGACATTAGAAGGTGAAGAAGACGCAACAGATGTCTCCAGTTGGTCAACGAGGCCTGTCTCAAATTCCTGCATTCTACTGTCAAGTGGATTGAAGGAAAGTGCTGACTTTTGATTTGGAACGTGGATAAAGGATGGTGGACACCCAGTAACCGCTGTTCATTTTGATGGCCTTGAAGCATGGGAAATAAGCTTTTTTCAAAAAGACCTTAACTATTGGTTTCTTTTAGAGTGGCATGACCCCAAAACCAGCAAAGATACCCTTGATGGAACCTCAGAATAAAAAGTGCTGGAAGAAAGTAGTCTTTGAACCACTATTTTAGTTGAACTGGTCATTGAATATCCCTGTCCTGTCCCGCAGCATGACCCCAAAACCCGCATGACCCAGAGATTACCAAGTGCCAGAAGGCAGTATTATTTGAAGCAGTATTTTAGTGAAGTGGACATTGACTATCCATGTCCTGTACCGCAACATAACCCAATAACCCGCACGGGTGCCCTTATGGACCATCAGCAGACAATTTTGCAATAAGAAATAAACTATATTAAAAACAACTCATTTTCCAATACTGCTGCTACTAGAGCTACTTGCCATTCTACTGGTGACATTGTTCCACCGTGACATTAGAATGTGAAGCAAACGAAACAGATGTCCCCAGTAGGTCAACAAGGCCTGTCTGAAAATCCTGCATTCTACTGTCAAGTGGGTTGAAGGAAATTACTGATCAAGGAGGGTGAGGCTGTGAACGTGGATCATGGAGGTCCAGCTGGCAGGGCCGGACTTACAGTGGGTATGGTGAGAGCCAGGGCTGGCGTCCGTCATCTATTAACACGCAGGTTCAGCTAGCAGGGCCAAACTTACAGTGGATGCGGTGAGAACCAGGGCTGGCGTCAGTCATCTATTAACACTGCAAAAATGCCTTATGATGCAGCAACAAAAAACAGTTTGGCTTTAGCAGAGTGGGGAAGCATGAGTGTGAGCTAAGACCTCGATCCTTCCTCAGAAGACAGTCAAGACCTGGGTAGCGCTTGAGAAATTTCTGCCTCTACGACAGCGCTTACCCCTACGTATGAGTGCGAACCAATTGAGCTTCACTTGGAAACGCTGGTGGTTGATGCTCCTGTTCCACCCAGGTGCCCTTTTTCTTGGCTTTCTTTTTCTCGTTTTACTCAACGTGCTGGAGGAAATTGTCTCTGTTCTTGGGGTGGCGAATGTGCTCCATACTCCATGTCCTCTGAATAACCTACATCTGTTCAAGTCTTCCTGTACCTCCCTTGTACAATTCAGAGGAATATTTTTATCAGCTATTTTCTAAAAGCAAGTTTTTTAGTACTTTAATTCTCGAAAACACATTTTTAGAATACGAGGGAACCCCACCACGTCTTTGTTTTTCAGTTTTTTTCAATTGTATTAAGTATGTTACCCTATTTTTCCTATTTTTGGGTAGTGGTATTTTATTTTCATTTCAGTAACTATGTAAAAGTGCTGTGAATCTTTTTGAAACCTTCGAGTTTGTAATGAGTGTGATGTGAAGTACTGGGAAGTCATGAAAAAAAATTATTACGATAAAAAGCAGTTAAATTGTCAACCACGTCACTCCCCAGGGCGGCGGCATTATCGTTTTTTGTGTTCAGGATTCTTTTTTTCTTCACCATCTCCCTTTGCAGAGAATGGGTTAAGCTAATGCATTGCAGATACTGGTACGAGGGGTGCTCTGTTATTTTTTACAATAACAACAACTTTTATTTTGAACTTTGAGTTGAAAAAGCCGCTATTTTTTTCATTCTGATTTTTCATTTTTTCATTCATGTTTTTATTCATAGATTTCCAGTCTACTAGAGTTTAAGGTTAAAATGAACAGATTGTTCATAGTGTCTGTGTACTGATCACCCAACCTAAAATACCTGGTTGAAAAATAAAAAAGGACAATTATGATGAACAAATGCCTGTTAGAAAACTATTTTTTTTACAATACGACCTGTATTATAGCTGTTTTGGACAGCAGCATGCCCCCAAAAATTCAAAACATGACCTTTCGGTGAATGTTGACATTTGTGAAGAACAAATGCCTGTTACAAACCCCTTTTTTACAATAGGACCTGTATTATAGCTGTTTTTTACAGCACCATGACCCCAAAAATTATGAAAGACCGCTCAGCCACTGTTAAAAATTGTGAGGAAGAAATGCCACTTTGAAACCACATTTCTATTCCAAAGGACCTGGATAATAGCTGTTTTTTCACAGAACCATGACCCCCAAAAATTCTAAAAATGACCTCTCAGCCACTGTTAAAAATTGTGAGGAAGAAATGCCAGTTAGAAACCACATTTCTGTACCAAAGGACCTGGATTATAGCTGTTTTTCACAGCACCATGACAACAAAACCATTGACAGTGCTTAAAATTTTCATGAAGAAATGAGTAAATGGAATAAGTTTTTTTTCATGAAACCGTGTACAATTGGTGTCTTTTACAGTCTCCTAACTGCAAAACCAGTAAAATTATATTTTGGGCACTCAGAATAAAAAATTGCAGTAAGAAATGATCGTTTAAAAATTTTTTTTCAAGAGGACCATTTTTTTGGGAAGAGGAATGTGAAGTAGACCAGCAACTAATCAGTGACCTCAGCAATTAGGGTCACAACATCATCAGAGATCCACGCCTGATTCATCTTGATGAAAGTCAAATGATCTACATTCTCAGTGGAAAGCCGGATGCGTTTGTCTGTAATCACTCCTTCAGCTGTGCTTAAGGTCCGCTCAGATATGATGCTGGCTGCTGGGCAGGATAACACCTCTATGGTGTGGCGAGCAAACTCGGGCCATTCATCCATTTTGGATACCCAGAAGTCAATTGGGTCTGGAACATATCCAAAAACATCAGTGTTGAGATGCAGATAGTCGTGCACCATGATCCTAAGCCGGTCTCTGTGTGTCATATGTGTGCCCTGAATTACATGCGTTGGTGAGGTGGTAAGTAAGGATTGCCAGATGTCACCCATTAGGCTTCTGCCACAATGCCTGCTGCTGCTGCTACGGATACTTGGCACTCTACTGCTGTCACGTTGCTGACATTGTTCCACCGTGAAATTAGAAGAACATGAAGCAGACGCAACAGATATCTCGAGTTGATCAATGAGCACAGTCTCAAATTCCTTTATTCTACTCTCAATTTGGGTGGGTGGAAGGAAAGTGCTGAGTTTCGCCTTCTTCCTCCGCCTCAAATCCGTGCCAACCTCCTTCCAAGGCAGGGACATCGGTACCGTTGGTGTCCAGCCATGCCTCATCCTCTTCCGCTTCCTCCTCCTCAGCATCAACACAGCCCAGACTCACCTCATACGCTGTACCCCGAGAGCTCAATCGCCGCCCTGCACCAGCCCTGGATGCCAAACCACCGCCTAATGAAGACCGATAAAGTTGTGAAACTGTCGGGCCTTCTTGATCCGACAGAGATTAAGTCTCTGTGTCCAGATCTGTGTCCGCCTTCTCCTCCATCGCTGGTGGGACCTGCTGTTTCAGAGTGTCCAACACTTGTTCCAGAACTAAGATCACCACAATGCTCATGCTGACAAGGGTATTGTCTGCACTGACCATTTTAGTGGCTTCTTCAAAACTCGCAAGGATGGTGCAGAGCTCTTTCACCTGCCTCCGCTCTCGGTAGCTCAACACCCTGCTTGTCAGGCCATGCGCCACTTCGTACTGCGTAATGGCATTACGCTGCTGCCACAATCGCTGGAGCATGTGGAGGGTGGAATTTCAACGTGTTGCCACGTCAACAATGAGACGGTTGACGGGGAGGCCAAGATGACGCTGTAATGCAGCCAGCCATGACGAAGCAGTGTGCAAATGGCGGAAGTGAGAGCTCAGACCTCGAGCCTTCCTCAGCAGGCAGTCGAGACCCGAGTAGCGCTTTAGAAATTTCTGGACGACGAGGTTCATGACAAATGCCAGGTAAGGGATGTGCTCCAGCCTACCGATCTTAAGGGCGGCCAGGAGATTTCGCCCGTTATCGCACACCACCTTGCCTGGCACAAGGTTCTTGTCACCTAGCCACCGCTCGGTCTCATTGCGCAGAGCCGTCCACACCTCTTGACCTGTGTGTTGACGGTCTCCAAGACAAATTAATTTCAACACAGCCTGGTTTCTCTTGGCACGTGTGCTACCCGTGGACCTGGTGGGAAAGAACCCTGCACCATCCTTGCGGTTTTGAAGAGCATGCGCCGAGCCTGAGAGCCACCTTCATCCCCAGAGACATCCACCCAACTCACACAGTGAGCTGTCACAGAGATATAGCGGCCTTGACCGTGCTTACTAGTCCATGTATCAGTGGTCAGATGTACTTTGCCGGACACAGATGCAGACATCGTGCTTGAGATTTTAGATGATACGTGGCTGGCCAGGGCAGGGATGGCTTTTCAGGAAAGGAATGCCTGCTCGGCATCTGGTATTGTGGGCAGGCAAGGGTCATGACGTGGCGGAACCCATCTGTGTCCACCAGGCGGAAAGGCAACATTTTCAAGGCCAAAAGCCTGGCAATGCTGACATTCAGGCTTTTGTTTTGGGATGGTTTGGGTTGAAGTGTTTCTTCTGCTCCCACACCTGGTACACGGAAGGCTGGCTGCTATTCTGGCCGCTGTATGGTGTGCAGGTCAGACTGGTGGAAGGAGAAGGGGTAGGCTGTGTCTCTGGTGGTGCTGGTGGTACTCGGCGACGGTGGAGGCTGAAGTGGAGGTTGATCCTTGCTCATGCTGCTGAGGGATATGGGCAGCAGAGGAACGCTTGGTCTTGGAAGTGGCGGAGGAGGCAGAGACAGAGGGTGTGACAGTGGTTTGAAACCCAGGACTGTTGTGGCCTTTTTTTGCCAAGTGATCCCTCCATTTCAACTCATGCATTCGCTGCATGTGACTTCCCTCTACTAATGCATTTCCGGCAAATGCAGCATATGACGTCACTGGGCGAATCTGAGGCTTGATCAAAAAAGCCAAGGCTTCAAAGGTCCTGGACCTTTTCGACGGGGATAAGCGAGTAGGGGTGTTTCCGCTGCAACCACTGATCATGGCTAGCGGAATAATCTCAGCGGACTTGTGCGACCGCCCTCTCTCTTTTTGAGGCCGGATCTGTACTGACACTACCCCGTCGTCTTCCTCCTCGTTCACTGATGAAGCACTTGCAAGCAAATTTTGAAGAAAAGACCACGTTGGATCCGCAATGTCATTATCATCATCATCATCATCACAGGTGACTTCCTCGTCCTGACATTCTACATCCTGGAGCTGCGGGCTACAGGCCACAGGCACTGCAAGGCATTGCCGACTGCTCAGGATTTGTGCCGACTGACCAGCTTCCTTCTCCTCCTCTGATGGCATCAGCGATTGGGCGTGAGAGCAGACAAAATCATCATCTGTGGCCTCTTGATCTTTTAAAATGCCTTCTGACCCCTACCACATTGTGTCATCAAAGAGGTCTTCAGAACATGGATTATGCACAGTGGTGTGTACATGAGTTGACATTTGGGCTGCGTTTGCTTCAGGTTGGACGGATTCTGACGATGATGATGATGACATTTGTGGCCTTGACTGGGAGGACGAGGAGGTAAAACTGCTGGATACAGGTTGCGTTAACTACTGAAGAACAGATTGGCGACGCTGTTCGTTACTGAGATTCACAGGGCACTGACTGAGCGATGACAGGCCTGACAGTCCTGCAACCGACGATGTGCTGGCTTTCTTGTTGTCCCCAGCACTGGAAGGGGCACCATCTCTCATACCTCTACCTCCATGTCCTACACCCCTCTTTGCTCACTTACCACCTGTAGTTCGCTCCATGTTCAGAAAGATACAAATTTAAAAGGTATGGAAGAGTTTTTTACAGTCTCTTATTGAAAAACTGTACTGCAAAGACAGCAAATCACAGCTATTCTTAAATCCCTCTAATTTCCAATGGCCAACTAGGATTAGAAACAGAATTATTTCTATCGAATATCTGTGAAATGCGGTCTGGTGGAAGAACCGTAACACCAACTCAACATTGTTCTTCCTTCAGTCCCTGAGATTTACAACTGCCAAGTAGGACTAGCAATTGATAGTTTTCAACAATCTATCGTACAAGTGGGCTATTTGCGCCCAACTGACAAGCACGGAGACCAATAGCACTATTTGCTTCGTTATATGGATTAAATATGGTAATCTAGGAGGGAGAGGCATGAACCGCACATCCCCACAACATACGTTGATCTAGTAATGCTTCGCAGCAAAAACTTTTTCAAAAATGCAAAGGAGGATCTTAGTATACTTTTTGATCAAAATGTATAGGACCACGCCCCTTCACGGGGACCTCTTTAAAGTGGGTCCCTATGCTAAATGGGGGTAACACTGCATGGCGGCCACCGCCGCAGCAACAACCACACAGATGAGGGGCACAGTTCAGTGGCCCAACAGCACCACTGCTGCCAGACCTAGCCCCCCCGGCTCTGGGCTGCACCACCCCACCAGCACAGCATCACAGCAGCAATGGCCACCACACAGCACCACCACCAAAAAAAGGAAAGGCAGACACTGCTTACCTCTCCTAGGGCTCCCTGCAAGCAGACTGAAAGAAAAAGGACATTAACCCTTATACAGACTGCTGCTAATTAAAAACACCTGGGCTAGATGGGGGAGGAGTGCTGATCCATGTGTGCAAAAAGATAGACTAGATATATCAATCTAGGAGAGAGAGGCATGAACCGCACATCCCCACAACATACGTTGATAGTAGTTAATGCACTGCTCTGTTCATTCTGCTTACAGGGAGCCCTCGAAGAGGTAAGCTGTGTCAACCTCTCCTTTTTTAAGTGTTGGTGCTGTGTGGCGGCCATTGCTGCTGTGGTGCTATGCTTGTGGGGTGGTGCAGCCCAGAGCCAGGGGGCTAGGCCTGGCAGCAGTGGTGCTGTGGACCACTGGGTTGTGCCCCTTGCTTGTGGGGTTATTGCTGTGGCTGTGGCCGCCATGCAGTGCTATATCCATTAGCGTTAGGGACCCACTTTATAGAGGTCGCCGTGAAGTGGCAAGTGGGCCTATACGTTTTGATCAAAAAGTATACTAAGAAACTTCTGTTCATTTTTGTAAAATTTTGCTGAGAAGCATTAGATAAACGTATAGTGTGAGGATGTGCGGTCCATGCCTCTCCTTCCATGTTTGGATTAAATATGGTGTTTTGCCACAGCTGAGAACAGGCACCAGTTAAAATAAAATATCTGAAACCAAATTAGCGTACAAGTGGGCTATTCACGCCAAACAGAGACGCACGGACTGCAATAGAACTATTTAAAAGCTTTATGGATTACATATGGTGTTTTGCCACCGCTGAGAACATGCACCAGTTAAAATAAAATATCTGTAACCAAATTAGCATACAAGTGGGCTATTTGCGCCAAACTGAGACGTACAGAGGCCAATAGAACTGCAAACAACAAGAAAGGGACAATTTCACCTAAGTTGTGAGTTCACAGGACAGTCTCTGCTGCACAACCCCCCACCCACCTTCTCCCCCTCTCCGCAGCTGCACACAGCACTTGATCTCTTTACAAGTCTCTAACTAAATAGTAGCTAAAATTCTCTAATCTGGCTATATCCTAAGCTTGACAGCTACTCTAACAAGGATGCTTTTCTGTATAAAAAAACGATGTAAAACTGTCTCTCGCAGCTTTAAGAAAAGCTATTGGGACAAGCAGCGATGTGTGGCTCTCTAGTCAGATACTGATAGAGAATGACGCTGATCAGGAAACAGAGTCACATACATAAAACGAGGTCATATGATTTTAGCAGCCAATGAGATCCCTACAACGCCCAGTGCTGACGTCGTTCACCCTCCTCATCCCCCTCTGTGCTCTGAGCTGATTGGCTGGCCACCAAAATTACAGGAAACGGTGAAAATTGGCGCAATAGTAAACGTGATAACGATTATCGTTAAGATATTCATGTAAACTATCGCCTCATCGCGAAACACGAATAAACGTAAAAACCGTGCCGATTTAAACTTTTGGCGATAGTATTGCTCATCCCTATTCAACACCCCTCATTGATCTCATATAGGGGCATATTGTGCTATTTGGGTGCACAGGTGTTCCACAGTTTTGTTAGCATTGGGCCGTGAAAATGGGGGAGAAAAAACGCAGATCAGGCATTTTTTTTTGGGGGGGGGGGGCTTTATTTTTACAACGTTCTTTGTGCAGCATAAATAACAGTATAACTTTACTATATAGGTCGGTACAGTGATATACATTTCAAATAGTTTTTTTATGTTTTATTACTATTACATAATAGAAATGCGTTTAAATAAATGTGTTTATTAAGTTTCATGCACATTGACAAGTATAATAGAATGTTTTGAACATAAAACATGTTACCGTGAGTAATTCCAATAAAGAAAATGTAAAATTTTGAAAATACATACAGTGTTGTCCGTTATTCCACAAATGAACATTGTCAGATGAGGTAAATATTTCAATCCATAAATTTGCACCATGTTCATCTGATACTAGAGAAAAACCAACATGCTATAATACAGAAACATGAAACCTGGTTTCTTTTTATTTTTTTTTAAAAACAGTAAAAGTAGTGACCAACTTGGGTTTAAACTAAAAATAGCCACACCCACCAGAATGGAAAAATTAACCAGATGAACGTAAGATATCGACTCACAAGTCGTGTGTTTTTAGGTCGTTTAAGGTCATAAAGCGCGTCTCCCAATATGTCAGATATGAGTTGCTTTCCTGAATTTCACGAAGATAAAGAAGAGAATGTTGCAGCGCTTTCCTGAATTTATTATTTAAGTATTCATCAAAGTTTAAGGCTCCCCAGGGTGTCTGCTAACTCACCTTCTAGGTACCATTTGAACCAGAAATCAGAGAACCAGAAATTTGATTTCTTCATTAGTCAAAAAATTTTCAATAAAAGGCTTCCATTTTGTAAAGAAACCTTTGGTTAAAGTTTTGCCATGAAGTAAAATTGACGTGGGAAGCTTGCAAATGAAATAACAAACATTTTTCACCATTCATTATTATTAAAAATTCTGCACCGTTTTTGTTTGAGCTGCTCCTTTAGTGATCCATTGATCCATTGTTTACAGCTCATCTCCTCAGTCCTGGTCAGACATCACCTCTCATCTCAGGCAGCTACTGAGTGTTCAAACCTCAGGTGCTGTCATTCCACTCCTGTCGTCTGTACTCCATAGTAACTAGTCAAACAGTGCAAATAAATAAAAAAGAAACTTCAATGAGGTATGTGCATTGTTAAAGAGAACAAAAATCCACAGGTTTGGTTCCTGCAGAGATTTAAACCTAGGACCCTTGTGCTGTGAAGCGAAAACATTACCCTTCAGCTACTCACAATGCTTTACATAAACAGATCTTTCTTTGACTGCAGAGAGGAAAGACATGGTGATGTTATCCTGCTGGGTCACATGATATGCAATTCAAACAAATCACACACGCCTCCTTCTGAGCACACAGAGTTGAAGAGCTGAATAAAGGAGGAATGAAATGAGATCGTGGCAGAACCCCTTTAAGGTTAATTTAGCGGATTCCACATTTATCTTTTCCAGATTAAGATTTTTATCCAGTTTTTAACCAGTATTCCACACCTCTCCAATACATCCCTCTCCATTCAGACCTTCTTGGGATCTTAAGTTTTGCTAAAGCAATCCTGGGTCTCTTGTTAGCCCAGCCAAACCTTGAAAACCCGGTCTGGAGTATTCTGATTGTCACAATGTTTTAACAGTAAAGGGATAGTCTGGAGGGGGTATAAAAGTTTAGGAAAGCTCATCATGCGTATCAAATGACAACAGGCCAGCAGTGAAAGGGGCAATTTGTTCCATCTATCTAATTCTCTGAGTACTTTCAAGATAAGAGGGGGTAATTTAAACGTTACAGTGATTCTAGGAATTTACCTACAAATATTTCTAGGTATTTTACTGAAGTTTTAACTATTGTTTCTGGAGTATCCAGGTGACCTAACGATAGGTTTTGTGCTTGAGAGGAGAGTATCAAAATTTCTGATTTTGTTTAATTGATTTTAAACCCAGAATAAGTTTGGAAAAGACGTAGTTGGTGGAGTAGTTTTGTGAGGTTGCTCAAGGAAGAAAATAACATCATCAATGAAAAGAGCCAACTTTTGTTCATGCGATTCAACTGATATACCTTCAAAAGTGGGAGAAGCATTAAGGAATCTGGCGAGAGGTTCGATTGCTAGATCAAAAAGCTAAGGTGAGAGAGGGCACCCCTGTCTGGTGCCATGCTGAAGGGAGAAAGGCTTAAATAGGAAGCCAGGGGGTCAAATCCCCGCTTCAGGGTTGTTATACAGAGAATTTAAGAATCTGCGGTACGATCCTGTGAGGCCTATTTTGTCCAATACTATACCTAGCCATCCTGAATGCACACTATTGAATGCCTTTTCGGTATCAATTGTGACGAAAGCCAAAGAGGCATGTTTGTTGGGATGTTTTTTTAATTTTGTCAAGGACAAGTAATACTTTCCTAAAATTGGCTACCGCCGACCTACCCTGAACAATTCGTTTCGGAATAAATGGGGCCAACTGATCCGCAATGATTTTTGCAAGAAGTTTATGATTAAAATTAATCAAGGAAATGGAGTGATAGGAGGAAGCTAGAGTTGGATCTTTCCCTGGTTTCGGGATTATTTTAATATGGGTTGTGTTCATTAATTTGAGAATGGGACTACCAGACATGTAAGAATTAAACAGGTTTAGAAGGATGGGAATTACTTGGGATTTTAATGCTTTAATTAAATTTAATTTAAAATTCCCCAGTAAAGCCATCTGGGTCCGGGGCTTTATTAGCTTTAATTTTTTGTATTGCCGTTTGACTCTAGAAGGGGATAGGGAAAACCCTAAGTCCCCACCTCCCCTGCTCCGGAGCCCAGGAATCTAAAACCCTTAGTGATCTCTAAGACTGTCATTAGGTGTTCATCAGAGTACAACTTCTGATGAAGGGAGCAAAGTTTTCGAGCCCCCGAAAACCCTTTGTTTGTTCCATTTTTGACTTAGTCAGAAGTTCTCTCTTCTCCAACCAGGTCTCATAAGTTTGTTTAGTTAGCTTCCATTTACTTTTATTCTCAGAGGAGGCGAGGGACGTAAAAACGTTCTAGGCCGCCAGTAACTCCTCACCTAATAAGCTAATTTTATTAGAGTGCTGTTTTTTAATCCTGGAAACGTATGCGACTAGTTTCCCTCTCAAGACAACTTTGTCAGTGTCCCAATATAGTTGTGGGGAGTACTTGTGAATTTCATTAAAATAATGAAATTCTTGCCACCAGCGTTGAAGAGTTAAATGCAAATCTTCGTCTTTTGCTAGAAACATTGGGAATTTCCCTATATAATCTGAGACTCGGGGGGAAATTTTGGTCAACGGGAAAAGAGGACAGAGGAGTGGTCTGATATAACTAAATCTCCAATCTGTAACTCTTCTACCCTTGCAAGAAGATCACGTGAAACAAACATGTAGTCTATTCTTGACCAGGTATTGTGGGGATGAGAAAAGTGGGAAAACTCCTTTCCTTCTGGGTTATATAAGTGCCAGTCATCGCAAATGCTCAAATTCTCTGCAAATTTGGCTAAGTATTGTCACGGGGGTTGCGGGCTCCGCTGCCCCCCGCGGCCGCAGGGGCTCCGGTGCGGCGGCTGCAGCTGCCGCGACCACCCCCCGCTCCTGCCCCCGCCCACGCCGGCCCCCCCTTACCCGTCCGCGCCCGGGTTAAACGCTGTCCCCCCCGTCCCAGCCGCCGGGCGCGTGCTTTAGGCGCTGCGCGCGGGCCGGTTCTCAGTTTAAAAAAAGGGCCAGCCCCCCCGAAAATTTTGGCCTTTTACGGGGGCGCGGTTCTATTTTAGGGGTAAAAACCCCCTGCACTTCCTCCATCCTTTGGGTGTTTTAGAGAGATTTTGGGGGCCCCTTTAGTGCCATTGCTTCCCCGTGTCCATCCGTCCGCCATTTCCAGACCTTGCCTGCTTCCCCTCCCCCTGACCTTCCGCCCCCCCTCTGACCACGAACCCTGCTCCCTCCCTGACCTTCTGTGTTTCCCCGACTTGCCTCTGGATTACATTTTGTACCCGCATACCGCCCGCCCCGCAACAAGTCACGTCGGGGAAGCCCTGGTTTTTCCCACCCCGAGAAGTCCATCCCGCTTTGGGGGGGGCCTCTGGTGAAAACGGGGGCTACTTAGTTTTCCGTTCCCGGCTTGGCTTAGGTACATCGCTTGCGGGGGCCCCAGCGAATCCACCGTACCCTTTAACAGTACGGACGGGCCATGGATTCCGCCGGGTACCCTTACCTGTACTTTCGTGATGCCCTAAACGGCTGTCGCCACAGGCCAGCGTATGACCAGTCACCGCCTGATGCAGAACCCTAGCAGCTGCCACCAAACCCCTGCGAGGGCGCTGCCCCCCCCGGGCACCATTTTGCTCCCGTCCTGGCCTTCTTCAGCTCCCGTTTCCCGTCACGCTTTGATGGAGTCCCAGAAATGCCGTGGCTTCATCAGTCAGTGCTCCATCCACCTGGAGTTTTTTGGGTCACCCTTCCCCACCGAGGGGGGCTAAGGGGCCCTTTGTTTTTTGCCTTTTGCGGGGGGAAGCCTTGGCCTGGCCACCCCTTTTATGGGAACCGGGGTGATCCACAGACGGCAATCTACAAACCCTTTCCTCCGGGTTCCGCCCCCGTCTTTGGGGAACCTGGCCGGCCTCCCCGGGGCGGCGGCTTTGCTCCGTTCCCCAGGGCGACTCCACTGTGGGTCATACTCCGTGCATTTTCCCACCCTTGCCTCTGACTGAAGTGGAATAATGGGGCCCGGGTGGCAACCTTTGGGAAAAGGCCCCGGGCCATATTAAGGATGGGGCCGCGGTCGGTCTTCCGTCTACTTGGAGAATGATTCATTTTCCCTCTCAATAGACATTCGTTTGCGGAAAGACAACAGGAGCCCCGTCTTCAACAGGGGCCCGCCCGCTCACGCCGCTACCCCTTTTGGCTCCCGTTTTCCCAAATGTTCCCCACTACCCTGCCAAAGGTTCCGGGAGGATGTATCCGTACAAACGAGAAGCCCACCTGCCCAGAAGAATACTCGCAGCGGTCGCCTGGGGCAGTTTATGCTTCTATGGGGGGTTCGGCCATTTTATTGGGGACTGCCGGTGCGCCCGGGGGGAACTTGCGCACATTGGGTTTTTCGCGGGGATTGGCGTCCCTAGGTGTCTGTGCAGCATCTCTCCGTCTGACCTTCCCCCGTAGTCGGGGGAATTTCCCCGGGACACACCTTCCGGGCCCCGCCTTTCGGGATTCGGGGTCCGCAGGGAACTTTATCAGCCAGGTCTGGTCCCCAAGTATTTCCCCGGTGACCCCTTTGCAAAAAACCCCCCAAAATGTACTTCTCCCTGTTAGTGGCGAATCCTAAGGTGTTTTTGGGTTCCTCCGGCGCCTCTCTCTCTACAGTTTGGCGCTCTACAAAGGAAACTCTAAAGTGCTGGCCTGCCTCGTCTGCCTCTGGATTCTCCGGGCCTTCCATGTTTGCAACAGCATGCCCGACCTTGGACGGGAACACGGGGAAAATTACCGTTGGGGGCCCCTGCGTGCCACTCGTGCTGCCTTCCGGTTCTCCGTTCCCCTTCGGTCCGCCTGTAAATTTCAAAACCCTGTCGGGTCTTCCCCCCCCTATCGACTTGGCCGATTTTTTTTTTCCAAAAAAACAGGCCGAAACTCTACCTCCGCAGGGGGACTTCGATTCCCCCATTGACCTTTTCCTGGGACAAACTCCTCCCCGGGGGAAGGGAGTCTCCCCTCTTTCTGTTCCGGGATAGGCTAATGTCCGAATATATCCAAGGGCCTCCGGAAGGGATTCTTCGTAAGCCCTCCCGCCCGCAGGGGGGATTCTTCTTTGTAAAAAAAAGAGGTTTTCTCTCCGACCATTATCGATACCGGGATTAATAAAATTCATCAAAAATCGATCCCCTTTGCCGTGATCTCGGAAGTTGATCGCTTGCGCGGTGCGAAGTTTTTTTTCCAATTTGGGGCCCTACGAGGGCAAAAAAACCTATTGTATTGTAAGACACGGTGGAAAACAGCCTTTAATACCAGAGATGGCCATTTTGAATACCTCGTAAAGCCATTTGACCTCGCAACCTCCAGCGGTGTTCAGATTTTTTGTTAATAAAAACTTCCGAGACCTCCTTTACGTCGCGGTTTGCTATTTTGACGTATTTTAAATCTTCTCCCCTGCCCTGGAACCCCCCGCCCCACGCCCCGCCATTTACTCAGACGTCTCCGTACCACCGGCTATTTGCAAAACTAGAAAATCCTTTCGAACCACCTCGTTGCCCTTCCCGGGGTTACAAATTTTTGGATCAAGGTTTCCCAAATGGACCCTTCAAATTTGTCTCCCCTTTCCTACAAGGCCTCGCCCTTTGGGGGGCTCCGCCCCCATCCAACTTTTTTTTGGGGTTTTCGAAAACTTTCAGACAAATTCATTCCCTATTTCTCCACCCGGGCCCCGCTGGGGGCCCCTCAAAAGAAAAATGCCAAACCCAAACATGGCCCCTGAGGCTCAAGAAGCTTTGAATTGCCTCAAACCCAGCATTCGCTTCTGCACCAGTGTGTCTCGCCCGGAAACCCAAAACCCCCTTTTTATCCTGAGTAACGCCTCCTCGGAAAAGGGGGAGGAGCGGTTCTCCCCCAGAAGTCCCCCCCGAAAAACCAGTATTGCGGTTCTTCTCCAAACCTTCTCCCCAGCCAAAAAAAACTATACTATGGGAGATCGGGAATTGCTGAAATTTTAAAGGGGCCCTGGAAAGAAGGGGGGCCACCTGCTGGAGGGCCCTTCCCCCCCACCGTATATTTACCGATCACAAGAATTTTCCTACCTACAGTCTGCCCAACGGCTGAATCCCGGCAAGCTGTTGGTCACCTTTTTCGCCAGATTTGTTTTTCTTTTCATTTCGAGGCGGGCAGAACAAAAGAGCAAAAACGCCCCTCTAACCTCTGACACGGGGGGTGGCCGCCTCGCGCATTAATTCCTCCCGAGCGTCCCCTTCACGGTGGTGGTGGGACCTTCGCACCTGCCTCCGGGAAGCCCCCAGTACGCCCCCTATGCGGGCCTGTACCTAAAGTGGGGACAGCCTCGCGAACCGCGGGGCCCCTGGAGCCCATAAGTTTCAAAACTAACTCCCGGGTACTATTGGGGGCCCCCTCTCGCGGGGGCGTTAGGACTTTGTCCGGCCTGTGACCCCGTGCCCTAAAAAGGTCCCTGCTCAGACCCGGGGTCTGCTCCTGCCTCTCCCCGGGCCAGAAAGACCTTGGCTTTTTTGATGGATTTGTTAGCCCCCACCCCTCCTCGGGAAAAACCCGGTCTTTCTGGTAGTAGTCGACAGATTTTCAAAAAGGGCCCCCTTTGTTCCTCTGCCCTTTTTGGCCCCGTTTCCCCCTAGCCCGCACTTTTTCCCCCACTTCTTTCGACTACAGGGGCCCCCGTTGCATTGCTTGATAGGGGGGTCCATTTTGTATCGAAATTCTGGGGGCCCTGTTGCTCAATTGCAAATTCAGTTGGACTTCTCCCCCGCATATCACCCCCCAAAAAAAAACGGGCATGGAGAGGGTCAACCAAATGTAGGTTATTTTCTGCGACATTTTGTGTGGGGGTCGCCAGGTAACTGTCTGACCTCCTCCCCTGGTGGAAATTTTCCTAAATTTTCCTTGATCTGTCCGCTGGACCTCCCCCTTTTTTTTTTGTGTTTTGGGCTGCATCTCCGCCCACCTCTCCCTCTGGCCCCCTCGGGTGGGCATCCCCCGCTGTGGATGCCAAGACGGGACTAAGACACTCGGCAAGTTTTCTCGAAGGCCCTTTTTCGGGCCCCCCTCCCGCACTAAACTTCAGGGCCCAAAAGGGACCCAGACCTCCTCCCTATTTAAGCCGGGGTAGGGTTTGGCTATCGGGAAAATACATCCGCTTTAAAGTGCCCCCTACAAGTTTTTGGGGAATTTTTGGGTCCTTTGTAGTACTCCGCAGCTTTAACCCGGTACCTACAACTCCGCTTTCCTCCCACTCTGCGTTCCCCAACGCCTTCCATGTCCGGTCCCCAACCCTTGGTGCTGAATGCTTCTCCCGTAATCTGTCCGCCTTTTTGGGGGCCAAAAATTGATAACATCTATGAGGTCAAGGAGGTCTGCGCAAAGACAGTGAGGGGGAAGCGGTTTTTTCTCATTGACTGGAAGGGTTCGGGGGGGAGGGGCGGTCCAGGAACCTGAGGCCACCCTTCCCCTGCCTTCTCTTAGGTTTCAAAAAAAGGGGGGAACCTAAGGGGGGGGGTACTGTCACGGGGTCGGGGCTCCGCGCCCCCCGCGGGCCGCAGGGGCTCCAGTGCGGCGGTGCAGTTCCCCCCCGACCTCCCCGTCCCTGCCGGCCCCCGCGCCGCCCCCTTACCCTCCCCGCCCCGGTGAAAAAGCTGCCCCCCGCCTGTCCCGCCGCCGGCGCGTGCCCTGTGCTTTTGGCGCCGCGCGCGCACGGCTTCTTAGTTTAAAGGGCCAGCGCCCCGAAATTTGGGCAATTATCGGCGCTGGGGTTTTTTCAGCAGTACCCCCCCGCACTTCCTGCCTTCCGTTGGTGTGCTTAGAAGAGTTTGGGGGTGCCCTTAGTGTCCGTTTGCTTACCCCCGGGACCATCCGCCGCCCCGTTTCCAACCTTGCCTGCTTGCCGCCCCTGCCCTGACCTTTCCCCCCGCCCCCGAAACCCCAACCCCTGCTGCCTCCCGACCTTCTGCCTGTCCCCCGCTTCGCCTTGGATTACATTTTTGTACCACCAGTACCCCCGGCCGCCTCCCCCAAGCAAGTCAGTCAGGGGGGAACGACCCGGGAGTCTCCGCCGCGCAAGTCCATCCCCTTTTCGGCGGGCTTGGGGAAAACCGGGGATACTTAATCCCCTTCCCTGGCGTGGCTTAGGTATCATCGCTTGCGGGGGTCCAGCGAATCCACCGTACCCGTTACAAGTATGAACTGCTAGTGCTATGCATTGCTTTAGGGGTTAAACTTCTTCGTCTATCCTCCAAATGATTCATAGTTCAGTTAAAGTCTCCACCAATAATTTTAAGGTCAGTAGTGTTGCCCAATAAAATTGGCTCTAGATGCTCAAAAAAGGGGCCTTCTGAGTTTGGATTGTATATGTTGTGAAGTGATAGTAACTCTTCTGAAATTTGAATGATGATATTACTCCATCTCCCTTCTCCATCATATCTGCGGTTTATAACTTGGCCCCTCATATTTTCCATACAAGGGTTAATACCCCCGCTTTATTATTCACTGCAGGAGAACCAAAAACCTGACCCACCCACAATCTTTTCATTCTCTCAAAGCCTTTCTCAGGCAAGTGGTACATCAAAGATGCAGGGGGTTATAAAAAAAAAAAAGAGAGAGAAAGGAACACCAAAACATAGAGCCAAACCGACCCCAGCACTCTGAGGGAGGAAGACAACAAAATTGCTCTCTCGCATTGACGTGCAAAGCGACTTCCCTTTTTTCCATCCTAGAATGAAGTAAAAACATTCAAACATCAAATAACATTAAGTGGAACATCCTTGAACCCCCGGGACATATTAGCTTAGCGCCTGTTGCGAAAAAGGAAAATAATTGGCCCCAAAAAAATTGCCGCCTTAGGGTATCAAATTTTCTTTTGAAATTGAAGATTCCCAAAATTTTTGAAAATTTAAAAAATTTTTGGGAATTAGGAACTCCCATCCAACCCCCCCGCACATCAAAAGACGCAGCAAGGAAGCAAGGGCGACCACCACCAAGCCACGAAAGTTGGACAATGTCCAAAAAGAAGTAAGTACAGAACCCCCCAGCCAGGCAAAAGGTACAGCAGGGGAGGCCCGAGGGTGAACACCCCCAAACCATAGACCATGCACATTCCCTAGAGAAAAAGGTAATAACAACCATGCGCATAAAATAGCACCGTTAGCTGATCATATAATATTCTTGAAATACTGAACATGTAAAAGGATAACGGGCTATAGTCCGGTGATCTCTGGTACAGGCTATCGTCAGATCAACAGTTGATGAGTCAACTTTGGAAACCGTGCTTTCGTTGTTTTTTTGGGGTGCAAAAACTGAGGGGTTGTGTACAAAGTTCTACTTCTAGCGGGTTAAAAATCTTTGTGGAAAATGGGAAAGAAAGCGCTGGAGAGGAAAAAAAATTAAGGGTTAAAAAAAAAAAAAGGGTTTTTAGAATTTTCCAGTTAAGATTTTTCGAAATATCTTGTGTCTTTGGTGAAGGATGTAATATTTATGCCTTGTGGGGAAAACTTTCAAACTGTCGGTCAACAAGCGGGAAATTTTTTTTCGCTGGGAAAAGGGCAGAGCAGATAAAAAAAACACGTTCTTTTCCCGCAATCTGCCAAACGACTTTTAAAAAAAAAAGTATTTTCCTTTTCCTTTAAAAGAAAAAATCGGATTTCAGTCTTTTGAAGGCTCATAAAAAGCTACCCCCTTATCATTTAAAACTAAAATTTTCATGATCTGGCGGGATGGTCTCAAAGCTTCGGGACGTCTTTTTCCGAAGGGTCTTAGTGGGCCTTTTGAAAAACAGGTCCAGTCGGTTTGACTACTCTACTTTACAAGATATCGTAAGGCCTAGAGCTTCGGGTAGATCTTTTTTGCATAGGGTAACTATGATCCCGCAGGGTTTCCTTGGGGATCATAGTATTCTCAAGTTTATTCTTCCCCAGATCGTTTTCTAAACTTTTTTTTTTATTTTTCTTTTAAACGTTTATTTTCCTGAGCCATGTCAAGGAGTTCAGAAAGAACTTTATCCAAAAATCTTCCCCCACCTTTAAGTTGGAGTCGTATCCTCTAGTCGCTCAGAGTGGATTTTAACATCTGCTTTTATTTGCGTCACCATCTGTGCAACTGAAACTGTCAAAGACGTTTGGAGGTCTGCAGAGATTTGTTTAGCAACCTCAGCGACTATTGTTTTGAAATGATACCAGAAAAAGCAAAAAATGGACAGCAGCATCATATAAGATAAAAGCAGGAACTTGTTTATTCCATAAGTAGTACTAAATGTGCAACGTTTCGGCCCGACACCTGGCCTTTCTCAGCAGCATAAATCATGAAAACCCTAATGAAAATATTTTGGCATGGAGAGACCCCCCACTACACATTTAACCTTTAAAAATCCCAAAAACCACATTAATCAACAACAAAAGTCAAACAGACCTCATAGGTCATAAATACAGATATCTCTAAAAATCAAATGATTTACCAAACCAAACACGCGCTGATCTGGCAAAGGATAACAAATGTATTCAATTTAAATCCGCGCGTTCTCCTAAGTTTACGACGATGTCCGGAAAAAAGGTGCCGACACCGCCAGGGGACATCGGCTTCACTACTACATAACGCGCATGCCCAAGATATCGATTCCCCGGGCTAACTTCCATACCGAAAAAATGCCCCTCCCAACGGAAAATTACTATGTAACAGTGGGGGGTACGAAAATACAAAAAAGCATATTAATTTGTATTAGCCATTTATTAGGGGGAACCGGAAGCATTTTTTTTATTTTTTTAAAAGTTGCTCACCGTGCAGTATACAGACAATTTAGTTTTTCTCCGGAGGGCAAAACAAATTTCGGGGGAACCCAATTTAAATAGTTTTGTTCTGCTGAAGCGCTTTAAAAAAAGTGTTTTTATTGTTTAAAACAATATTTATGCATCCCTATCTTCTGTTATCCATAACTTTTTATTTTTCTATATACAGAGCCGTATAAGGACTTTTTTTTGTGGAATGAACTGACGTTTTTACTGGTACCACTTTATCTCTTTTATGATTTTTTATCATTTTTTTATTCCATTTTATGTCCTACGGGATGAACAACAATCGCCATTCTGTGACTTTTTTTATTTTTTTGTACGGCATTCAACTGTGCGGGTTAACATGACAGATTTATAGAGTATGTTGTTACCCATGTGGCGATACCAAATACGCGTAATTTTCTATTTACATTTGTAAAGGGGAAAATGGAGGTGTACATGTTTTTATTTTATTTTTTGTGTTTTACTTTCTTAAAAATTTTTTTTGTACTTTCTCACTTTTTTTTTTGACTTGTCCCCATAGAGGACTTGTATCAGTGATCTTTAGATCACTGTTACAATGGAAAGCAGTACACAGCAGTACTACTCTCTATGGCAACTGTCAATTTCTATGCCCGGCCATGCCCACAGGGCATAGTGATATCACAGGCAGCAGGCTTCCAGGCTGCTAGGGAAGCCATTGACATCCGCAATTACATCACAGCAGTGCCGACACAGCATGGCGCAAGCTGTTTTTCACCCTAATCCCTCAAAGTTGGTCTTCTTGAAAGTGAATACTTCTATCTTGGGATTTGGGGCTTTTAGATCTCAAAAAGGGAGCAAAGAAAAAACTCTGTTCTGCAGCTTCTTCTCCAAGGTCTTTTCTCTTGCTTGAAAGAATTATTGTATTGGGGACCATGAACTGCTAGCTGTTAAATTGGCCTTGGAGAAATGGTGACACCTGCTAGAATGGGCCCATCATCCTGTAATTATCAAAATCCACACCAGACTTTGTGTTCTTCTTCTGCTTTAAATTCAAGTTTTATTTCTACCCAGCAGACACAAATTTAAAATGAAATAAAAATAAATTTAAAATTAAAATGTAACTTTTTAAAAACGTGTTATGACATGTCCCAAATTTTGATCAGTGAGGGTTCTGAAACCCTCACTGATTGCTAAAAAGAAGATGGGCAGAAGAACTCAGTTGAGAAATGTGCCCTTTCTTTCCCAATCAGCTCTCCTCAGCTTTCTTTAAAAAGCTAAGGGGAAGGTAAATTAATTTATACAAAGTATCTGTTACGAGTGGCGCCACAACCCACTTGTCAGGTCGTGAGCGCACTAGCATATTCTGCTACACCTATCATGTACTCACCTCATTGCGCTCCTGCTTCCAAGTGCATCTCTGCCTGCCGGCGTGTGCCTCCCCAGTTCCCTAGGGTGTGTGTGCGTTGGCTCAGTGGAGTTTAAAGGGCCAGCGCGCTGGTAATTGGCTAATAACGGGTGCTGACCCTAAATCTTTGGACCAATATCTATGTTTCCATCTAAGAAAAAGGAATGGTGTATCCAGCGTCCTAAAATATCCATATATTTTACTGTTGACCGAAACACGGAAAACATAGATCCAACAAACACTTGCTGACGCGTTTCAGGCCTCATGGGCCCTTCCTCATAGCATACAAAAGTACTTACAAACCACATTGTTAGCAATCACATACAAGGATAAAAACATTTGACCAAGACAAAGTTGATAAAGTTATACAAAAAAGATAATGATCAAAATAGAACAATTTTATACAAAATGTAAATATACATATAATAAGTTTAATAATACAAAACCAAATCCGTTCTTTTGTTTAAACCAAAAGGTTGGTACATTTTGAGAAGGAACATCCAGAAAGCTTCACGTGTGCGAAGCTTCCGGACATGATCTCCTCCTCTTCTTGGTGGTGTAACCCTTTCCAGGCCAATAACTGACAAGGTATCAGTATTGCAATCATGGTTCTGCATGCAATGGGCTGAAACAGCTAATATCCTATGGAAGTCATTAGATTTCACATCCGACATATGTCTACATACCCTAACTTTGAGCGGACATGAAGGAGACCCTACATACTGCTTTTTACACTGTTGGCATAAAATCAGATAAATTATAAAGGTAGAGTTAAAATTTATGTATGTTTTAACATTATACTTCTCACCAGTAGTGTAGGAAAAAAACTCAAACATGATTGTTAAATAAGCACAACAAATGCATTGAGTATGAGAGCATCTAAAACAACCTGGAAACCTTAACCAAGTGGGTTTAGGTGTATTGGATGGCAAAAGAGATGGTGACAAGATATTATCTAGGGTTAAACCTTTACGTGAAACACATCTTAGCCCATTTTGCAATATGTTGTAATAATCAGGATCATTGTAAAGGACTGGTAAGTGTTTCAATATAGTTTGGGAGACCTGAATGTATTCCTGAGAATAAGTGGTTGAGAAAACAGCCTGTGAAACCAAAGAATTCTTTTTTGTCTCTTTATATTGTAATAAACTATCTTGTGTTATATGAACAACTCTATTCTCTGCTGCTTTTAACATCCCATGAGGCCTGAAACGCATTAGCAAGTGTTTGTTGGATCTATGTTTTTCGTGTTTTGGTCAACAATAAAATATATGGACGCTGGACACACCATTCCTCATTCTTCTATGTGAATATTACTTTCCTCGCAAGTCTGTGCATACACAGTCTGGAGAGCTGGTACATTTTTCTTGTCTAATGTCTATGTTTCCTGCCAGATCTATTGTGCCCATGCCTTTAGAGAAAGCATTCCTAACAGTGTCCTGTCTATTCTGTTTACTAGACCCCTTGTCTCCGTCCACTGACCATGTCTGCCTGCTGCCTGGTCTGACCTTTCTGCCTGTCCCCAACTACGAGTTTGCTTGCCAATTCTGTACCACCGTGCACTACGGTCACCACCACACACAAGTTGCATCAGGGGTAGCGACCTGGTAGTCTCCTGTCACAGCAAGACGAACCTGCATTGCGACAGGCTTTGGTGAAAACCAGGAGGCTACTTAGACTCTGCTCCCTGATATGGCTTATACCACTTCTTGCGGTGGTCCAGAGGATCCACTTCTTAACTGTTAAAGCATCAATGAACCTTTTATTAATCTGTTCAGCTCTTTAGGGAGAATCGATCAGAAATAAGAGATAATATATTTTATTACACAATACAGGACCCAGTATTTAGACCAAAACAAACAAACTTCTGATATGTGACTTTTTTTTGAAAATATTCTTTAACCCGTTAACGACCTTGGGCGTATGAGTACGTCCCAGGGCCGCTAAGGGGCTTTGCAGGGGGATCGCTCCGCGACCCCCCCGCACAGCCGCCGGGTGTTAGCGCTAAACGCAGCTAAAAACCCGGCGTAACAGCGCCGGCGGGGGGCTCCGCCCGCTGGCGCTGTTTTACCCATCAGACACCGGGGCAAAGATTGGCCGCGGCGTCTGAATGAACGCCGATCGGTGCAGCGCACCAATCGGTAGGGTTTCATCGGCCACCGGCGAAACTATGCTGCGCCGATCCATGACCGGGCATGGTGGTGGGGAGCCTTGTAAAAGGCTCCCGTCACTTACCCTTGGCCGTTGCCCTACTTCCCGTCCTCCCAGACAGGAAGTGGGAAACCGCCATCATTGTACAACCCTAATGCATTGCCATGCAATGCATTAGGTTGTATTAACAATCCCCGCCACCTAGTGGTCCAAGTACCATAGGTGACCTCAATGTTACAGTAAAAAAAAAAAATAATAAAGTTTTAAAGTACAAAAAAAAAAAGTATTAAAAAATTCAAATCACCCCCCTTTCCCCATTTTACAAATAAAATCATTAAAATAATAAAAAAGTTACACATATTTAGTATCGCCGCGTCCGAAAAAGTCCGATCTATAAAAATATAACATCATTTATCCCGTATGCTGAACAAACCCTAGAAAAAAAAAAAATTCCCAAAAGGCAAAATTGCGTTTTTTGGTCATTTTACGGCACTCAAAAAATAAATAAAAATGAATCAAAAAAGTCGCATGCATTCCAAAAATGCTAGATAAAAAAAGTACACTTCAGCCCGCAAAAAATTCCCCTCACTGACGTCCGTAGGTGTTATTACAAAAAAGTTATTGGTCGCACAAAATGGCGCCGTGGCGCAAATTTAAAAAATTGAAAATGTTTGGAATTTTTTAGGGTAACAAAAACATAATTTAAAACCCTACATTTTTTGGTTTTGCCGATGGTAAAAACCTGTAAAATACAGATAACACATTAATTTATAAGATTAACGCCGAAAAAAGAAAACCCCCCCTCGAAACATGCAAAAAAAAAAAAAAAATTCCAATTTTCCCCAAACTTGGGAATTTTTTTTGGGGTTTTCCCAGTATTTTCTATAGTATAGTAAAAACATATTTGAAAGAATCTTGTCCCGCAAAAATAAAAAACCCCCATTGCTATTGGGGGAAAAATAAAAAAGTAAGGCTTAAAGGCGAGGGGGAAAAAAGAACGGTCACCCAAAAAAAAAACGCCTGGTCCTTAAGGGGTTAAGGCGGAAATCCTATCCAATTTTTTTTTCCCTTTTTGTTCACAAACCCCAATTATTACTAAATCCATCACATTTTTGTTGTTGTCCCACTGGGATTTTTGTCTGACAACAAGGGAAAAAAAGTGCTCTCCTGAGGCCATTCCTCCTAGTCATGGCACCATGATTTTAAAATTTATCTCTTGCCCTCACAAGGGCCCCTTCTGTCCTGTGATGGCTTTATGACAGCTTGTTCAACCTGTGCACAAAACAAGGGTTTTTCACCAAAAAACTTGCCTCCTGCTTGAATTGAGTTATACAAGAAGCTGAAAATTCACAGACTTTTATACACATTTAAAAGTATCCCTTTAAAGGATCTTTAAAATTTTTTAAAATAAAAAGAGAATGGCATGGGGGCATGGCCTAGCACGCTGATGGCCGGCAGCACCTAGTATGAGCTCCGCTCTGAGCCTTAGCAAAGACGAAGAGAAGGCACCTCAAAATGGGACCAAGGCAACTTAAAAAGAACAAGGGATCCCTGCCGGCATCTCAGGCGCCAGGACTGCCGATTTCAAACTATTTTGCGCCGCTGGCAGAGTTCAACTCGGAGCCCCCGAGCTCCGCATCATCACTGGTGCCATCTTCCCCGCCGCGTGGCACGAGGCACGTTTCCCCGGATGCTGCGGGAACCCCGAGGTCGGCGGAGAGCGAGAGGGGAAGACGGAGAATGAGACAGTCCTCCCCTGGGTGAGTGAGCAAGTCTCGGCGGGCCGCAGCGTGTGGAGACAGCGGGTCAACTGCCCGGACGCCTCGTGTGCAGCCGCCATCTACCCGGCCATCACAGCGTCGGAGCACAGGTATGGCAGAGGAGCGGAGGCATGCCGCGGCACTGCACTCACCGGCCTCGTCGGCGCTGACTCAGGGGACACAAGCCGCCCAGCAGCAGAAACGGCAGGTACAGGGGGGAATGAGAGACTCACAGGGGCGCACGTCGGCTGCTGGCCCCCTCCCTGCTTCCCAGGACTCGGTCGGCGTGACCCAGGAACACCTCCTGCCACAGGTGTCCCATGCTGCTCATGGCCCCCAGGCACAGGGCATGGATGGGTCCCCAGCATATCTCCCTGCTGCTCATATATTGGGTGGCACCCCCTCCCAGAAACATCTCGGCCATACTAACCCGCAGAGTCCCCTGAGGGGTGTGATCTCCCCCCCAGCATGATGATCTGATGGTGACCGGGGGTTCCTGTTCTCCTACTAAGGGTCGTGTCACCTGTAGCCCATTGCTGCACGATGCCATGTCTACCAACGCTGCATGTGGGGTCCATACAGGAGGCAGCATGGAATCAGTGTTGGACCCTCTCAAGGGCCTGCACTCCGGCTCCCGTATATCGGACTTGCCATCTCTCTCTACATCACCAGGCGGAGCCGCCGCTTTTTTGGAGGACTGGCCTGTAGCCCACACCGCAGACCAAACCGAGCACCTGCGGCCGCTGCCGTCGGCGCAGGGCCCAGCACCAGTCGCCAGAGACACTCAGTTTGCCTCACCTATGATCCCTAAAGAGAAGGCTCTGCAGGTGCTTCAGGGTCACCCGGAGCTGCAGGCTCTTCTATCATTACTACCCTCTAAGAGTGACATGGCCGCTTTGTCAGCAGACATGAAAGTGGCCTGGCGGAAAGACCTCCATGTGGTTCAGACTGATGTTTCTGCCGTTCAACAGCGTGTTCAAAGACTAGAAAAATTCCAGGAGTCGGTACAGATATCATTGGCTGATGTACAGGCCACTATTGCCAAGCACTCAAGAAAGCATCAACACCTGGCTGACCAACTAGACGACCTGGAAAATAGGAATAGGCGAAACAACATCAGGGTCCGCGGATTACCGGAATCAATAAGAACACAGGACCTAGCCATGACTCTCACCAAAACTTTTAAAACTCGTGCTACGCAAACCACAACATCTATCGGCTGGATCCACACATCGCCACTGCTCCCCAAACCCGGGACCCACACGACCAAAGGGGATGTTTTTTCCTGCCGGTGCTTTACTACCCCGGAAAAAGGGGAATTTATGAAGCAGCCAGATCTAGCCAGATCTTCGTTTGAGGGGGCTGCTATCTCTTTTTCCCGGACCTCCCCAACGCCCCCTCAGATTAAGGGCCGCCCTTAAACCCTGTTTTTCCCTGCAGCAGCAAAGCATCCCCTACCCTGGGGGTCCCCATTTGCGCCCGGGTTAAAATGGTGAGGATCTTGTATTTTCGCAAACTCCGGATCCCCCCCGGTTCCTGTGGGCCCTAAATCTCCCGCTGATTTGCCAGACTGGGAACTGCTGCGGGGGCCCCCTTGCCTGACCAGCCCCCCCGGCTACTGGGGCCCCCCCCTGGGAACCTGGACCCCCCGGGTGCCAAAAACCTCAGACTCCGAAGATTTTGATTAGCATCCCAACGTGGGTGCCTTCCTTGGGGACCCCCCGGGATGATCCTGTTTCCTTTTTGAGTGAGTCGGCAAGTCCCTCTTCTTTCTTAAGTTTTTATGAAATGTTTTTGCCCTTGTGTTTTCCACCTTTACAAAAATTTCAGATAGAACAGTTGACGGGTTTGAAGAGACTAAAGTTATTTGGGCCCTAAACTTGTGTTTACGTTCGAGTTCGGGGATTTTAGGAGAGAGCCCCTCTTTTTTGTTTTTTTTTTTTTTGTTCTCTCGTCCCTCTTACCCTTTTCCTTTTTTCCCTTTTTCCCCCTTTCTTTCCCCTCTTTTTGCTTCCACCCCATTCCCCCCCCCCCTTTTTTTTTTTTTTTTTCCTCTTCTCCCCTCACTTTTCATCTCTTCGTTTCTCTCTCCCCCCTTCCCCGCCAGGGTGTGCCTTTCTTAAAGAAGCCCTTTAATAAAGGCTCCCCCGGAGGGTTTGACCTGGGAAAAGGTTCTCAGGTACACTCCGTGAGTGCCCTTTGGGGCCTTTGCGGCTAGTCACAGTCCCCCAAAAGACTGGTGGGTAAATTTCTATGCTTTGCCTTTGCAGTTTATTTTTCTGCTATATTTTAGAGCTTTTGCTCTTTTTTTGTTAGGCCATTTGACCTCTTTTTTTTTTTTTTTCCCGTTGTCTGCTCGGCTGTAGCATAAAGGCATGGTTGCTTTCCCCTTGGGGGGGGGGCCTTTGGTTTAATACCGATGGATAGTTTTACAGTATCTTCCCTTAATGTTAAGGGTTTTAACATCCCAGAGAAGAATCAAATATTTAACCATGCAAGGCAGCGTCCCACATCCTTTCTTCAGAAAGGGATCTCTGAAAGGACCACGCTTCTGGGGTCGTGACAAATATTTCCCCCCCCGGGTGGTCATTCCAAAAAAACCCTTGCAAAACCAAGGGTTCGCAATATTTTTTCAAAAGAGCTTTCCAAGGATTTTTGAGGTAAAGGGGGGGAAGGGGCTCGGTAGCTCTTTGTGATTTTGCAGTATACGGGGTCCCCTTTTCACTTTGGCTAATATCACGCGCCTAAAACCAGGGCCAGGTCTTTTTCATGGTCCATGTCCTGGGACGAGTTGAATGCATTTGCCCAGGACCTATAATTCTTTTGGGGAAAATTTTAAACTTGGCAATGCAACCTGCGGTTGACACGTCCTCGGGCTTGTCTTCTCTTACCTTTAATAAACTAAATAAAATTAGACGTTTGCTACGGGACATGCAATTGTGTTATGTATGGCGTATTTTGAACCCCACAGCCCGCGACTATACTTTTTACTCGCACCGGCATAATGTCTATAGTAGACTTGACTACATCTTTAGTCAACATTCCATTTTAACAAAGGTGGTCAAAGCTGAGATTGGCAACATCCTTCTCTCGGACCATGCCCCGGTACATTGCACTTTTGCATCGCCCACCGAGCCCCGCAAGTCCTTTATGTGGAAGCTTAATGAATCGCTGCTAGACGATGCGGGTTTTTCATGGCGACGTTTACACAAACCATTAGGGACTTCCTAAACTGACCATGCCCTTGACCCCACAATCCCCACACCCCGAAATGGGACTCGCTCAAAGTGCGTTTTGGGGGGGGTTCTTTATTAAGCAAAGGGTTCGCGGCTGAAGAGAAGGCCGCGGGGAACTGGAGGGCCTGTTGACTGACTGGGGAACCCTGGAGATGGTGCATAAGAGCTCGGGCAGAGAGGAGGATCTTAGATTGCTTTTGGAAACGTGTAAAGATATCCCCGGTTTTCTTGCCCGACATGGAGGTACGGGGCGTCTTGCAATTTTTTTTACCAGGGGAGCAAAACCCATAGTATGCTGGCGAGAGCCTTGGGGAACGGGTTTTCCTCTTTGTTCGTCCAGGCAATCAAATCCGCCTCGGGCTGGGTTACATAAGACCCTGAAATTCTGGAGCCCTTCCGCCTATTTTCCCAAAAAGCTCTATAATTTTTCCAAAGCTTGTTCATCAGGCCTGGACAGGCCAAAATTTTGGGAATTTCCTCGGCTTTGGCACTTCCCAGGGTCTCCCCGGATAGGGTTTAACGGTCTTTAAGCCCATTCTCGCCGGGAATTAAGGCAGCCAAAAAAAACTGCTCTGCTGGGGGGGAAGGGGCCCGGGTCCAAGGATCCAGGGAATTTTTCAAGGTTTTGGCTGAGGAGTTGGCGGCCACTTTTGGTAACCCGAAGGGGTAAGGTCCCTTTTCTCTGTTTTTGGCTTTGGCCTATATCCTTACTCAACACCGACCCAAAAACTCTATCCCAAATTTTAATTGCTTCCAGATTAAATGAGATGTTTGGGGGAGTGCATCCACTTCGGGGTGGGTTTCGCCCCCGCTAGAAAACGGGGGGAAAAAACCCAAAGCCCTTTTCTCTCTCATCCCCCGGGGGCCGGGGGACGTGCGGGTGCCTCTTGTGCTGTTATTTTTTGGGGAGCGGGAGAAGGCGTTCTTTTTGGGTAGAGGGGGACTTTTTTCGGGGCCGTCCTACAGGGGGCTGGGTCGGGGGTCCGTATTTGGCACCGCACAATGGCTCTCTACTCGCACCCCCTGCCCAAATTTCGTGTCAATGGCCCCCTTTCTGCGCCCTCAAGATTGGGAAGGGCCTAGGCGGGGGATGCCCCCCCTTTCTCCGATTTTGTATTTCTTACGTGGACACCTCTTGCAGACCATACAAAAACGCTCCGGATTTCGGGGCTTTGACTGTAATACAATCCCCATAAGTGCTCTCTTTCACAGACGCGTCTTCTTTATCTTACTCACCCTTTTTACCCCCCCTTTACCGTCTTATTAAGGTTCTGGAACCTTTTGGTTTGTTAGCAATTTTTAAAAAATTAAACCTTAAAAAAATGTGTGGCTTTGGGGTATTAACTTGGGGCGGGGAAAGGAGCAGCTGAAGCGGTCTTTTCCCCTTTCGGGGGCCACAAAAATCCTTTTAAATTTTTGGGGATCCACATCCGGGCGGTTTTGCGCAACTTTTGAATTGAACTTTGCCCCAATATTGAACACCCTCTCCTTGACCTACGCGATGGGAAAAACGAGATTCTCTGGTAGGTCGTATTAATTTTTAAAGATAAAAATTTTCCCCCGCGTCTCCTGTACTGTTTTCAGGATCCTGTTCTCCTCCCTGGTCTTTTCTTTAAAGTGTTTGTGGAATATTATTCCTTTTTATCTGGGGAAATAAAAAGCCAAGAATTGAAAAAAAACTACTCTCAAAAAGGCCAAGGGGGAGGGGGGGGGGCCCTTCCCGCCAGATAAAAGGGGACTATTACCTGGCGCCTCCATTGAAGTAAGGATTGGTTTCACCATGGGGGGCGCTAAGCCCCGGGTCTCTCTAGAGGCCTCAAAAGGGGGAGGGCCCCCTTGAAGGGGGAACCCCTGGCAAAGTGAAATTTTTACCTGTCTAGACCGCCTGCCTGCCATGGGGTCACACAAAAATTACACCCCTTTTTTGGGGGATTCAGGGGAGGCCCAAACAATCTTTTCAGAGTTTACGGGGGCCTTGACCCCTTTTGTAAACCCGCACTCGCTGCGCTGGGGCACCACAAATTCTCCAGGGGCCCCCTGTATTTCAAGACCTTATTTTTCATCCTACTAAGTCCTGGGGGGAAATTGCTAGATTGGAGGGGGGGGGATCCGGGGGGCTGCGGGAAAGCAGATTCGCCATTTTTAATTTTATTAATAGGGGAGGGTTGGATCTGCATAAGCTTTAATTCCCTTTGAGACCATTTGTAGTGGAGGGGGGGCTCTCCTTACCCCAAAATCTCGCATCTCTAAAAAACCCCCCCTTTTTATACCCAAACAGCACCCCCCCCCCCCCCCCACCAAAATTGCCTGGGACGGGAAATCCAGAGGCCCATCCCTGAAGGGTTGGAGGAAAACCTTACGTTAAACATTTTTAATCATTAGATCGGTTGTTCCCGAGTTAAACTTTAAGATCATCTCTCGTTTGGGGTAGGGTTTTCCCACTTTTTCTGACATGTTTTACCCTTCCGTCTCTCCACCTGCTGGAGATGTGGGGCCCAAATGGGTGGGGGCTATGGAGCAATCTGGTGGGGTTGTCCTTTCTGTTCCTTTTTTGGGAAAAAAAAGGGTTGCCTAATACAGAGTGTAACGGGTAACACGGGAAAAAGATCCAGCGTCTTGTTCTGTCCATGATTCCATCGCAAAATCCCTTTTTTGAAGGGGAGGGGCTTTTTTTTTAGTTGGGGCTGCCAGACTTTTGATCCCGGGGTTGGCGGTCCTCAACCCCTCCTTCCTTTTCGATTGGGGTTTAAGGGGATTTTTTTTTCTCCAACTAGGGAAGAGGAGGGTTGGGTTGCATTTATGGAAGGGGGGAGTATGGACGGGGGGTTTGGGGGGGGGGGGGGTGGTGGCTTTTACGCCTCTCCGAGTTTGCTTTTGTGTGTAAAGGGGCAGATTTTTCCCTGGGTTTTTTTGGGGTACTGCTTTTGTTGCGTGACTCCTTCCGGGATGAGTTGCTACTGGAAAAGGCCCCTTTTTTTGTATCTCCCTTGGCCCCTTTCATCTTTCCCCCTTTTTTTTTCCGGGAAAAAACCCCCCACCGCAACACACCTTCTCTTTTTGACTTTTCTTGTCCGTGCAGACAACGGGGTTTAAAATTTGTTCCCTGTTTTTTGGGTTTTTTTTTTTATGTTATTTTTTATTATGATTGATTGCCATTTACTCCACACTCCCTTTTTTTTAGTAGGTTTTTGTTTAGCTGACACATCCGGTATCTTTGTATGCTTGCTCATTTGTTAATGTTTTCTAGGTTGTGTAAGGTGGCAACAGCAGGAAGGGTGTACAATGGAGTGACTTTTCCCGGCCAGTGTCCGGATGCACCTTTCAAGCCCAAAAACACATGCCCCCAAGGGGGTAAGGGGGGATTTGGGGGGGAAGGGAAAAGGCCCAAAAACCTTCAATTAGGTGTCGAAGTTTAGACGTCACTATTTTAACTGGTAATATTTTTAGTATGGCTTCAGCCATTTCCTGGGTGGGGCCTTTCATTGGGAGTGACCCATAGAGCAGGGTGGGTGCCATTCCCATGATCCACCCGGGGTTTACGGGTATAAAGTCGAGGTAAGCTGATATTTGGGTTAAAAAACCCCTGGTACCTTCAAGCCTTGGGTGGGCCTGCGGGAAAAAACCAGCGGGTGAACTTTGCAAGGGGGGCAAAAAGCTGACCTCTGTTAGTTAGAGCCCGTGGGCAGGCGTTTTGTTTTTGTTTGTTTTGTCTTACCTTGTTTTTGTACTTTCTGTTTGTGCAAAAAAAATAAGAAGCCCTGTTTTTTCCCCTGGAATACGTTTGTCCTCCCCTGAACACTGAAGTCACGATCCCAAGCCGCTAAAGCTCACAATGGTGGGGAGGACCATTGGGAAAAAAATTTTGGGGGAAGACTCTTTGAGACAGAGGAAAAACGTATGTCTGGGTGAAAGCAGCTACCGCACGGTCGCAAGGGGGGCTAAAAGGGATGTTTGGTGAGAGCAATTTCCCAACCAAAAATCCCACGAGGGGGGGGGCCGGGCCAGCAGAAAGCGCACGAAGGAGACCATCCGGGGCAAGCTGGACAATCGCCTGTAATTGAAAACCCACCAAGCCAGGGTGAAGGAACAAAAAGGTAAACCAACGCTGCCCGCAACAGCTACAACCCTGCGAAAGGCCAAAAAATCCCAACAAGTGCTCG
>JAODAL010031905.1:0-47766 GCA_025379985.1 Phyllomedusa bahiana | reverse complement strand
CCATTGGGGGTAATAAGGGATGAAAAACCAATCATACAGGAAAGAATGTTTTTAATTTGTTTTGCACCCGCAGAATGGGTATCACTTGATAAAAATTAAAATTTAACCAAGGAACGGGGGGAAATTAAAAATTTATTAATCAAGGACCCCCCAAGCAAAAGTGAGGCAGTTTGGGAAGGTAAAAATTTACGGTTAATCGGATCATAAAGGATTAATAGTTTCACAGGATGAAAACCAGCAGAAATGTGATGAGCTTGGAGGATAATCGGATTAACCAGGTCATAAGGTTAATGTTTCCTGCTGACCGCAAATGTGGGTCATTGGGGTTTGAATCAGGTGTAATTTCATTACAGATGTAAGTATTAAGGAACTGACCAGGGGGAATGGGGTGAGTTGGCCCTTGGAGTCTGGATTAATCGGATGTCAGGAAAGTAATGTATTACACAGGACTGCCCCAGCAGAAAGGGGGCAGCCCCTGGGGATAATACAGGATGAAACTCGGGTCTTTACAGGTAAGTAAGATGTACACAGTGATGCACCAGCGAATATGAGGGCAGCTCGGGAGTTTAATCAGGATATAACTCAGGATCAGTACAGGAAAAGTAATTTGTAAAATTGACTGCCCCACAGAATAGTGATGCGCTCGGGAGATAAAACAGGATGTAACCAGTCATACAGGAAAAGTAATGTATTAGTGACTGCCCACAAATAGTGAGGCATTTGGAGTATAATACAGGATTTTTTTATCAGTATACAGATAATAAGTTGTAAGGACTGCCCCAGCAGAATAGTGAGTGCAGCCTGGAGTAAATAGGGGAGTAACTCGGATCAGTCAGGAAAGTAAGTAGTACACAGTGACTGACCACAGAATAGGGGCAGTCTGGAGTATAATACAGGTGTCCTGGGTCAGTACGGGAAAGTAATGTATTAAAAGTGACTGCACCCAGAATATGGTGCAGCCTGGGGTTTAATACGATTAACTCAGGATCAGTACAGGATAAGTAATGTATGTACAATGTGCCCCAGCAGAATAGTAGGCAGCTTGGGTATAATACAGGATGAAACTCAGGATCAGTCAGGAAAAATAATGTTAAAACAGTGACGCACCACAAAATAGTAGCGCAGCCGGGGGAAAAATACGGGATGTAACTCAGCAGTACGGGATAATAATGTATGTCCCGTGCTGCCCACAGAAATTGAGGCAGCCTGGAGATAATCAGGATGTAACTCAGGACAGTACAGATAAGAAGTTGTACAGTGACGAACCACAGAATGGGACGCAGCCTGGAGATAATACGGAGTAATCAGGTCAACGGGATAAGTAATGTATTACTTGATGCCCCCAGCAAATAGTGAGGCAGCTCTGGGGGATAATACGGGAGAAACTCGGGTCAGTACAGGATAAAATGTATGACACAGTGACTGCACCAGCAGAATGTGAGGCAGCTCTGGAGATAATACAGGATGTAACTCGGGATCAGTACAGGTAAGTAATGTATGTAAAAGTGACGCACCACAGAAATGAGTGAACTCTGGAGTATAATACAGGATGTTCTCAGATCATACAGGATAAGTAATTTTAGTACACAGTGACTCACCAGCAGAATAGTGAGTGCAGCTCTGGAGTAAAAACAGGGAAACCCCAGGATCTACGGGATAAGTAATGATTAAAACAGTGACTGCACCAGCAAATAGCGGCGCACTCGGAGGATAAAAGGATGAAACTCAGGTCAGACAGGATAAGTAATGTATGTAAGTGACTCACAGCAAAATAGTGAGGCAGCTCGGAGATAATACAGGATGTAATAATAGTGGATAAGTAATGAAATTACAGTTAAAACCGGGAAGTTTCCTGCACTATAAAAAAAACCCCCATCTGCAGGTTTTTTCTCAATCTCGACATGATATCGAAAAACCCCTTCCCCATTTTAGGTAAATTAGGCCAAAAATTATTTTTTTTCCCAAATGCAGAATAATGAGAGAGAATTTATAAGCCATTTTTATTACTTTCTGCAAAGTCAAAAGTTACTCAAAAACACAAGGCCATACTTACAGCTCAATGACTGGACTGTAGACTGAGCCCGGTAGGAGGCAACACAAGCCCCTGTTCTATTTGGAAAAGGTAAAACAGGTGCAGATAATTAATAAGCTAAAGCTTACACACCTGTCCACTAGAGGAGCAATTGAATGATAAAAAACTGCACATTTAATAAGCACCAGTTCACACCGGTATGCAAAAAAGCCACAGTATAATACATGTGGAGACTGCACAAATGCAAAAATACCGATAAGGCATCCACTCACAGCTGACTATGTATGAGGAGGATGGTTGCTCGTATCACAATTGCATATAGAGAAGGTGATACAAAGGGTGCCATGTAAGTACCCTGTTTCCCCGAAAATACGACAGTGTCTTATATTAATTTTTGCTCCTAAAGACGAGCGGAGACTTATTTTTAGGGGATGTTTTTTTTCCACAAACAATAAATTCCCCATTTATTGTTGAACAAAACATCAAAAATTATTAATATACTTTAGTGATTTTATCACAAACATCAGCAGAAGCAGCCAAACTCTGAATTGCATAAAAAATGCAATATGTCTTATTTTTGGGGAAACAGGGTATGGCTTTATGTTTTTGAGTAAATTTAGTCCAATTTTTCAGATTTTTTTTTTTTTCTCACAATAGTTGGTAGGGATTTTGGCCCTTTGGTCTGTACTGCAGCACGTACAGTACATCGTGCATTTCGGGAGCTCGCGCCAATGCACGCATACTCACGCGGGGGGGCCGCAGCCTGCCAGCCCCATTGACAGTCCTTACTCGCGGCGCATATTTGCCGCAAATAATTGACATGTCACTTAACTCCCCGTGCGTACAATACGATTGTATTTGACGAGTGGGGAGAGGAGGGGTAATCCATAGTTCTCTATGGTCGCCTCGCCTCGCTCGCACCGGCCTTTTCATTTTTGCCCATGCATTTCTAATAGGATTGAGATCAGGGCTTTGTTATGGACGCTCCAGAACTTTGGCTTGGTTCTCCTTAACCACTTGTAACCAGTTTGGCAGTAGCTTCAGGTCATTTCCTTTTGGGAAAACCTATTTCCGCCCAAGCTTTAACTTCCTGGCTGATGTCTTGAGATGTTGCTTCAGTATTGCCACATAATCCACTTTCTTCATGATGCCATCTATTTTGTGAAGTGCACTAGTCCCTCCTGCAGCAAAACAACCCCACAACATGAGGCTGCCACCCCCATGTTTCACAGTTGGGATGGTGTTATTAGGCTTCCAAGCTTCTGAATGCAGCTCTGGCGTATATAATACAGGGGGCAATTTTGGATTTATAGAAGATAAGTAAAGGGATTTATCTAAAAGTGTATTCTATAAATATGTAAATTGTAACATGGTGGAAGATGAGCTTATAATTTCCATGTTACTTGTTTTCCATATCATGTCTCTGAACTTCATATAATGTGTTTCAGCTGAAGATAATTCCTCCTAGTAAATAATTGTGATAGTCAAGGGGGCATTTACCACTATACATTGGAGGGCCAGTGCCTAGGGCGGCAACCTGTGGTGGGCGGCACCAGCTGATAGTAATAACAGTCACACGTGCATTTTTCCATTCCCTGAGGCAGATACTAGAGGATGTGCGGCATGGCATGTTATGCCTTCTCCATAGTCTTCTGCCGCCTGTGGAAGATCTGCTCCATCTTCCTCCAGACGTCAGGTCAGACGGGAGGGTCACAGCACGAGAGTGTGCAGAAGATAAAACAGCTCAGGAACAGGAAGCTATGTTTGGAGCTCAAGTGCTGTTACAGCTGGCACCTGCCATCAGCGTCCGCAACCGGAGAGAATTCAGATCCCTGACATGTAAGTACTCAGATGCCACGGTTAACAAGATCGTGGCCTCTTGGCAGTTATACTGGAGGGGGGGCGCTCTCTCCCGCCTCCTGACCAGCAACCACGTGATACAGTCATAGCAGCCGGGAGCCTAGTAAAGACCCCCAGACAGCCATCTTACTGCCCCTACTCCACCCTGCCAGAGGCAGGTGTAATTGGAGAGCTGTAACTCCACACATTAGTAGTATACTAGTAGTGCACCTCTAGTGGCCAGGTACCGTAGGAGGACTAAAATAACAAGTTAAACAATTTATTTTTTTAAGTTTTAAAACAAAAAAACAAAAAAATTCAAAGTATGAAACACTCCCCCATGTCAAAACAAAAAACGAAGAAAAAAAAAGGTAATCCATTATCTATTCAAATATATACCCAGTGCATTTTTTTGGGTGGTTGCTTTGCCTCCCTAAAAATTGGTATAAAAAGTGATGAAAAAAACACAGTTATCCGAAAATAGCACTTGAAATGTTCCACATTGGAAGAGCAGGTCTCAGACTTCCCAGTACTACCCTGGCCCCCAATTCCCCAATGGAGCCTGGTTGTGGCCCCTGGATGGTGGTGTTGGCTCTATGGACCCTCCAGCAGCTGTGGGATATAGTTGGCTCTAGATACCTGTGACAACCTACCAGGTCATATATCTAGATTTTTCTAAAGCATTTGATACGGTGCCACATAAAAGGTTGGTAAATAAAATGAGAATGCTTGGACTGGGGGAAAATGTGTGCAAGTGGGTAAGTAACTGGCTCGCTGATAGAAAACAAAGGGTAGTAATTAACGGTACATACTCAGACTGGATCGCTGTTACTAGTGGGGTACCACAAGGGTCAGTATTGGGCCCTATCCTCTTTAACATTTTCATTAATGATCTTACACAGGGATTGCACAGTAGAATATCGATCTTTGCAGACGATACTAAGTCTGTAAAGTAATCAACACAATAGAGGATAATATGTTATTACAAAGGGATCTGGATAAGTTGGAAAGCCTGGCAGGGAAATGGCAGATGAGTTTAACAACTGATAAATGCAAGGTTATGCACATGGGGAAGAGAAATCCATTACATGATTACATGTTAAATGGAAAAACACTGGGTAAAAGTGACATGGAGAAGGACTTTGGGAATCCTGGTGGACAGTAAAACTTAATTGTAGCAGCCAGTGTCAGGCAGCAGCAGCCAAAGCAAATAGGATCATGGGGTGCATTAAAAGGGGCATAGATGCACATGATGAGAACATTATTCTCCATTATACAAGTCATGGTTAGACCACATATGGGATATTGTGTACAGTTTTGGGCACCAGTGCACAGGAAAGACATTGTAGAGCTTGAACAGGTACAAAGGCGGGCAACAAAAATAATAAAAGGATTGGGTGGACTACAATACCCAGAAAGATTAGCAAGATTAGGGTTATTTAGTTTAGAGAAAAGAAGGCTTCGGGGGGACATTCAATATAGAGATCTCTCCCAAGATTTATTTATACCCGGGGCGGTATCTAGAACAAGGGGGGCCATCCTCAACGTCTTGAGGAACGAAAGTTTCACATAAAATAGAAAGGATTCTTTACGTAAAGCAGTGAGATATGGAATTCTTGCCAGAGGAATTGCATGGGAATTAATAATGAGTAAAAAGGTTTGGATCAATTTGGGCGTAATAATATAAACAAGTTTACAGTATCTAGAATTCAGGAGAGGGTCATTGACCAGGATTTTCTGATTGCCAGAATGAGTCAGAAAGGAATTTTTCCTAAAAGTGAGACAATTGGTTCTACCCATGGGTTTCTTGTCTCTGATCAAACACTTAGCAAAACAGGCTGAACTGGATGGACGTTACGTGTCTATTTTTTAGCCTTGACAAACTAGAAACTAAAAGGAATCTTCTTATGGTGTCCACATCCACCGCACCGTCTAGCTGCTGTCACAGGATTGGCACTCACCTGCTTGATCAGGATCTGGGTATTAGCTGCTAGTCATAATAATGTGACCTTATACCCATGTTTGATTCTGCAGTCAGATTTTACTCTTTTCTCTCTGACTCCACTTCTGCTGTCTTTAGGCAAAGAGAGAGGAGTTAGGGGATGTTCACACGGCGTTTTTCAGATCCATTTTTGGATCCGCTTTTCGGACCCAAAACAGACCCAAAAACGAATCTAACGATGAGCAGTGTGATTTACATTGCTTTCAAGTGAAATCCCCATAGGAAATGGAGTGCGTTTTTAGAGCCTGAAAAACGGATCCAAAAATACAACACACTTTTGGGTACGTTTTGGATGCGCTTTTCGCATCCAAAAAAACGCATTGGATTAAAATTTGAATGTCTGTGATCTGAAAGAAAACGCATTGAAAAACGCATCCAAAAACAGATCTGCAAATGCGTTTTTGGAGGCAGTTCGGATGCAGTTTTCGATGCGTTTTTCATGTAATGAAAAACGTATCCAAAAACGTATCCAACGCGCTGTGTGAACATAGCCTAACACATGACTGCATGCAACACAGCTACTGCAACAATGAATGCACATAGTCCTGCATAGGAGCTGTATACATAAAACAGTGCAAGCTTTATATGGAGTGCTTTCACATTTGCTTTATGTTTTAGTTAAATTGCATTGGAGTAATAAATAGAGTATGCAAAAGTCTTCACACCAGAGATGATGAGCAGTGACTGGCTGTGACATATCAGCGAGCAGCTCCTCCCCGTGTTTCCACCACTGAGCCTGACGCTGTAATATTTCTAGCGGCCATTGATTACGACGCCTCCTTCCTGCTGCGATCAGGATAACTCGTTTATGTATAATCTGGTAAATCAAATTGAAAGCGTTTCTGCAGCAAATCCCAATTGTGTCCTTCAGATGAACTATTTCCTACGTCAATGATTGTTGTTAAAGGAAATCCCCAGCACTGACCTCCTATTTTCACTCCCAAACTGGCGGGAATCACCCCTTTAAATGCACATTTGCATAACCACACCCCTTTTATCATCTGATCATGGGACTGTCCTGCAAAAACTGGTCTTTTGGCAAAGGTGGAACATAAGAGCTGGTCCCGGCCGCCATCTTCCCTTATGTTGCATGTACAGCCAGGAGTGTGAAGCCCCTCGAGGACGTCAGCAGCGGTCACCCAGTGGTGCCCAGTCAATGGTGGCCAAGGTAGGTAGGGGATTTGACAGAGGGAGGGGCTTCCTGTCCTCCATTGAGTGACGACGGCTGCCCTGACTGCTAACAATGGCCTCCTGTCTGTCTATGATCAAGCCCTGCCAAGCTCCGCCCATAGGTCAGGGTTAGAGGCGGGGCTTCCCAGGCTGACTGATAGGTGTATAATACATTGGAGTCTAGTCTTGTATTGCAATGTATTATAACAGTCATCAAACGATCGCTCAGTCCAGTCCCATGTAAAACCTTAAAAAATACAATAAAAAACACACATCGCCCTTTCTCCATTATAAATGCCCCCCAAAAAGTACATATATTTGGTACTGACTTGTGTGTAACAACCCCCTGGGCAATCATTTCGTATTGTATCAAATTTTAAAGGAATGCGACACGTTAACTTTGCTGGGTGTTCCGTGATTGCTATGGCAGCCAGAAGCCTAAAGAAGACGTCCATGTTACTGCTTCTATTACTTCCTGCAAAAAGTAATGGTAGCGCCATCTTCAGAGGCGTAACTTCAAGCTCTTGGGCCCTAGTGCAAAAAGTGAAATGAGGGCCCCCAGTTACTATGCCCCATTTACAGTATTGATGTCTTCTTATGTGGCAGAAGGGCTTTTGGGCCCCCTCAGGCTGCATGGCCCCATAGCGACTGCTACCGCTGCACCCCTTGTAGCTATGCCCCTGGCCATTTTGGTACAGCCTTCTGCATTAAATAATTAACAATTGCCCCCTAGAAGCCAAGGAAGACCATATGTTGAAGTGAAAAAAACGTTTTAAAAGTATATAAAATATTAAAAGTTCAAACACCCTTTTGCCATTTTACAAATGAATCATTACACGTCCCTAAAAGTCAGATCTATTAAAATATAACATCACTTATACCATACGCTGAACACTGAAGAAGGAAAAAACTTCCAAACGCCAAAACTGTTTTTTTTTTATTTCACATTGGAATAAAAAGTAATCAAAAAGTCGCATCTTTTCCAAAATGATACCAATAAAAACTACACTTCAGCCCAAAAAAAACCCAGCCCTCTCTCAGGTTCATTGATTGATTATTAGGGCCCACAAGTGAATTTTATTCTTGGGATCCACCAGTGGAGGTGATTCTTGGGGCCACCAGTGGAGGTGATTCTTGGGGCCCACCAGTGGAGGTGATTCTTGGGGCCACCAGTGGAGGTGATTCTTGGGGTCCATCAGTGGAGTTGATTCTTAGGGCCACCCGTGGAGTTGATTCTTGCGGCCACCAGTGGAGTTGATTCTTAGGGCCACCTGTGGAGCTGATTCTTGGGGACCACCAGTGGAGTTGATTCTTGGGGCCCACCAGTGGAGTTGGTTCTTGGGGCCACCAGTGGAGCTGATTCTTGGGGTCCACCAGTGGAGATGATTCTTGGGGCCCACTAGTGGAGTTGATTATTAGGGCCCACAAGTGAATTTTATTCTTAGGGCCCACTAGTGGAGTTGATTATTAGGGCCCACAAGTGAATTTTATTCTTAGGGCCCACTAGTGGAGTTGATTATTAGGGCCCACAAGTGAATTTTATTCTAAGGGCCCACCGGTATCGTTGATTCTTGGAGCAACCAGTGGAGCTGATTCTTGGGGCCCACCCGTGGATTGTTTCGTGGTGGCCACCAGTTGATGTGATTCTTGGTGCCCACCAGTGCAGTTGATTCTTGGGGCCACCAGTGGAGATGATTCTTTGGGCCACCAGTGGAGATGATTCTTTGGGCCACCAGTGGAGTTTATTCTTGGGGCCCACCAGTGGTGCTGATTCTTGGGGCCACCAGTGGAGTTGATTCTTAGGGCTCACTAGTGGAGTTGAATCTGGGGGCCCACTAGTAGGGAGATGACTCTTGGGGCCACCAGTGGAGATGATTCTTGGGCCCCACCAGTGCAGTTGATTCTCGGGGCCCACCAGTGGAGTTGATTCTCGGGGCCCACCAGTGAAGCTGATTCTTGGAGCCACCAATGGAGCTGATTCTTGGGCCCACCAGTGGTGTTGATTCTTGGGGCCTACCAGTGTAGTTGATTCTTGGAACCACGAGTGGAGATGATTCTTGGGGCCACCAGTGGAGTTGATTCTTGGGCCCACCAGTGGAGTTGATTCTTGGCCCATGAGTGATTCTGGGCCACCAGTGGAGTTGATTCTTGCCACATGAGTTGATTCTGGGGGCCCACCAGTGGAGTTGATTCTCGGGGCCACCAGTGGAGTTGATTCTAGGAGCCCACCAGTTGAGTTGATTCCTTGGGGCCACCAGTGGAGTTGATTCTCGGTGCCCACCAGTGGAGTTGATTCTTGGGGTCCACCAGTGGAGTTGATTCTTGGGGTCCACTAGTGGAGTTGATATTTGGGGCCCACACCACAGCTACTGCACATACCTTTTTCTCTGCCTTTCTCCCTGAAAAGAAGCCCCAGGCCCACCATACCCAGGATCCCACCGGGGTTTCCCCTGCAGTCTGGGCCTGATGGGGCTTCCATGTAATGAATGGAGACAGACACAGCAGTGGAATACCAAATATAAAAAAGGAAATTGAAATATAAAGAATAAAAATCAATGCACCTTGGGGAAGAAGAGAAAGAGAACAAAGAGAGCGAAGAAGAAAACAAAAGGGAGGAGAAGCAAAGCATGTAGTCCTGACCAGACACTAGCATGCCACTACCCACGGGGGTCATACACTTGCAGATCTTTTGGGAGGTATTTTACTGTTTGATAAATACAAGTTTTCCATAATCTTAAAAGCAAAGATAATCAATGTAACCATTTTATAATCAGACACGAGAGATGACAGACTAGCGGATTTGTGCGCCGTATTGAGCTCACAAATCCGTCGTGAATAAGGGGCGGGACGGGGGCGGGGCCGGAGCGTGGCGGGGGCGCCGCTCCCGGCCCCATAGACAATTCATTTTTTAAGCCGCGTACGCGCCGTAAATAATTTGCATGTCACTTTCACCCCCCGCGGCGGATTCGCCGAGCGGGGAGGAGCGACGGATTCCACTGTTCTCAATGAGAGCAGTGGATTACCGTAATTGCTGCCGCAGATTGGCGCCGTACTGAAGCGCAAATCCGGCACGCAGTACGGCGCCAATACGCGGCAGAATAAGCCGTGTAAACGAGGCCTTAGAGTGAATATAGCAGGGTCTCCAGCAGCACAAAGTATTTCAGCAGACAGGTGATCTTGGGTGGCAGTGACCTGATCACTCATATGAGGACCGTGTGTAGTGCCATGATGTAAGGAGGATGATGGAGACAAGCTAGTAATCACAGACTCATAGCGGGAGGAGCAGGCTCCACAGCAGCACAAAGTCTTTCAGCAGATGAGTTTGTTGATGTTGTGGGGACAGTGACCTGACTACTCCTGATAATGTTGGGGAGGATAAGGCCCTGTGTGACAGGAGAAGAGCCCTAATCTGAGGAGGGGAATGGAGACATGGAAAATTACAGACTGTGAGTGAATGTAGCAGGGTTCTCAGCAGCACAGAGTATTTCAGCAGATAAGTTTGTATTCTTGGATGACAGTCACCTGACCACTCATATGAGGACAAAGCTGCATATGACGGGGATAGTGCCATGTTGTAAGGAGCATGATGGATATAAGGTAGTAGTTACAGACAGAGTGGACGGAGCAGGGTCAATAGCAGCACAAAGTATTTCAGCAGATGTAGTTGTTGATCTTGTAGGGGCAGTGACCTATTAATGTTGGTGAGGGTAAAGCTGTATGTAACAGGGAAATAATCTTGATGTCAGGAGGGGAATAGAGAGAGTTGGGAGGTCAGAGAGTTACACAGTGGAAGCAGCGGGGTCCTCAGCAGCGCAGAGTATTTCAGGAGATGACTGTTTTGCTCTTATTGGATGCAGTGACCTGCTCCTCCAGTAGTAATGCTAGTGAGGGCAGAGCTACATGTGATAGAGCAATGTGGTGATTTAAGGAGGTCAAAGGAGACAAAAAGGAGATCACGGATTCATTGTGTAACCAGCTGGTCTCACAACAGCGCAGAGTATTTCAGGAGATGTCTGTTTTGCTCTTGTTGGATGCAGTGACCTGTTCCTCCACATGATGCTAGTGAGGACATGGCTACATGTCACAGAGGCAGTGTGGTGATTTGAGGAGGGGAAGCAGCAGGGTCCCCAGCAGCACAGAGTATTTCAGGAGATGAATGTTTTGCTTTTGTTGGAGGCAGTGACCTGTCTCCCCATATAATAATGTAAGTGAGGACATGGCTGAATGTTCCAGGGGCAGTATCGAGGAGGGGGATGGAGATAATACAGGGAGCAGGGTCCCTCACATAACATTGAGAGGAACAATCAGGTATTGCGGACGAGGTGTTTTTACCATTACATCAGTGTTCTTACATTCTCTCTATTATCCTTGTACACAGATGACGCATCTATACTCTTACTAAGAGATGCTGGGTGCCTCAACTAAAAGCCATTTTACAGTTTATATGAAAATTATTCTTCATAATACATTTAGTTTGCAGCCTTTATCACACTACAGGACTGAACTTTCAATTCTGTGGGCCACTGATCAGCAGTCAAGGCAGCTGGGACCCTGATGAAGCCCCCAAGCTACCATCTTACTGCCCCTATGACCTCCTGCCAGAAGCAAGTGTAATAGGAGAGCTGCAACTGCACACTGTTCTGCTATATATTAGTATTGCAGAACAGTGTTTAAGTGATCATGCCCCTTAGTGGTCAAATACCCCAGACAAGCCATCTTACTGCCCCTATTATCCCTTGCCAGAGGCCGGTGTAATAGAAAAGCTGTAAATGCATAGTGTTCTGCTATATATTAGTATTGCAGATCAGTGTACAAGTCATCGCACCCCGAGTGACCAAATACTGCAGACACGCCATCTTACTGCCCCTATTACCTCCTGCCAGAGGCCGTTGTAATAGGAAAGCTGTAACTACACACGGTTCTACTGTATATTAGTATTGCAGAAAAGTGTTCAAGTGATTGCACCCCCTGCTGGTCAAGAATCCTAGGGTTGGGGGGGGAATTACTAAAAAAAAAAAAAAAAATTTAAATTTAAAAACCATATACATTTTTGTTTAAAACTTCCTTTTCCAATGTATTACAAAGAAAAAAAGAAAATCATTAAAAAATTAAGCAGTCCCCTCTATTCATTTCTCCTGCACAGTGGAGGCCATAAGGCCCCGTTCACACGGCTTATTCAAGCCGTAATTGCGAGCCGGATTGCGCTCGCAATTCCGGCTTCAATAAGGGGCGGGACGGGGGCGGGGGCCGGAGCGATGCGGGGGAACCGCTCCCCGGCCCCATAGACTTGCATTATCCACGGTGCGTATTGCGCCTGGATAATGTGCATGTCACTTTCTCCCCGCCCGGCGGATTCGCCGAGCGGGGAGGAGCGACGGAATCCACTGTTCTCTATGAGAGCAGTGGATTACCGTAATGACTCCGACGGATTGGCGCCGTACTGCAGCGCAAATCCGGCACGCAGTACGGCGCCAATCCGCGCAGAAATAAGCCGTGTGAACATGGCCTAAGAGAAAAAAAAATCCAGCACCAAAAGTCTATTTTTATTTTTTTATATTTTTTTGTTACTTTGCCTCCCCCGAAAATTGGATTCAAAAGTGATCAAAAAGTTGCAGTTATCAGAAAATGGCGCCAATGAAAAGGGCACTTCCGCTCGCACAAAATGATCCTCACACAGGTCCACAACACTGGAATGAGGAGGGATGAGGGTCCGGCCTACTTACCTTCATGACGCCTTGCCTACTAACCTACCTTACAGGGGCCTTACCTATCAAGTAAAATTAGAATGGGGAGGAATGAAGGCCCGGCCTACTTATCTTGATGAGGCTTTACCTATCAATGGCCCTGCATCATACATGCCAACTCTCCCGTTTTTGGCGGGGGGTCCCGCTAATGGGGGTTCTTTAAATGACCGCGGCGCCGGAATCGCGTCAGGACGCTACTCTGGCACCGCCGGGCCGCTGCTACAGGCGGGTGAAGCGCTCCCCCGCCCGGCGAGTCTCACTGTGCAGGGAGGAGGCAGGAGGGATCGTTCCCCTCCTCCCTTCTCCCCCTGTATGTACAGCGCCGGTGTGCGCTGTACATACAGATCAGCGTCGCAGAGGGAGTGACGCGCGGCTGCACTCGCTCCCCCTGCGATGCTGAGTCGGTCGGGAGATGTCCGTAGCTGCAGGGAGCCTGGTGAGGTAAGTGGCTTTTATTATTTTATTTTTATTAGCTATAGGGGGGGGGCTCTACCTGGCTACAAAGGGGGCTCTACCTGGCTACAAAGGGGGCATCTACCTTGCTACAAAGGGGGCAAGTACCTGGCTACAAAGGGGCAAATACCTGGCTTCCATGGGGGGGGTCTACCTGGCTACAAAGGGGCAAGTACCTGGCTACAAAGGGGCAATACCTGGCTTCCATGGGGGGGTCTACCTGGCTACAGAGGGGGCTCTACCTGGCTACAAAGGGGGCTCTACCGGGCTACAAGGGGGCTCTACCGGGCTGTAAGGGGGCTCCTACCTGGCTACAAGGGGCATCTACCTGCCTGTAAGGGCACTACCTGATTATAGGGGGCTACTACCTGGCTATAAGGGCATTACCAACAAGATGGGCGTGTCCATGCAATTTTTTTGCTGCGCATAGTGCGCCGCCCTCTTCAATCTCTTGCTTTTCCACTTTCAAAAGTTGGCAAGTATGCCCTACATATCAAGTAACATTGGAATGAGGAGGGATGAAGACATGGTCTACTTACCTTCATGAGGCCTTGCCTGATTACTTACCTATCAATGGCCCTACATATCAAGTAACATTGGAATGGGGAGGGATGAGGGCCTGGCCTACTCACCTTCATGAGGCCTTGCCTATTAACCTATCTTACAGGGGTCTTACCTATCAAGTAAAATTGGAATTGGGAGAAATGAAGGTCTGGCCTACTTACCTTTGTGGGGCCTTCCCTACTTACAGTACTTACCCATCAATGGCCCTACATATCAAGTAACACTGGAATGGGGAGAGATGAGGGTCCGGTCTACTTACCTTTATGAGTCCATCCCTACTTACCTACCTATCAATGGCCCTACATATCAAGTAACATTGGAATCGGGAGCACTGAGGGGCCGGTCTACCCACCTTCATAAGACTTTGCCTACTAACCTATCTGACGGGGACCTTACCTATCAGGTAACATTTATCCAAAATAGACCTACAAGGTTATAACAAGCAAGGTATAAACACTGTCTAAATACCCCCTCAATATAAGTCTATAATAGAGCCCATATATACTCCACACAACATAATCCAAACAATATAGAGCAAAAAGAGGATTAAAGGTCAAAAATGTCTTCATTAAATACATAAATGCTAAAAACACGTAGGACCACACAGTAACTAGAGAGCATAGAAATGAGTCATACAGAGAAATAACAAGCAGAGATGCTGCAAAAAGCAGGAAAAAGTTCGATCATGTCCATACAAGTAGTTGGTGTCTTTCTGCTATCTATTGCTACTATGTGTGTTCCCTGATATATGGCGGTATTATTTATACCTTTAGTTATTGCTACTTATACTGCTGTTTTGCTTCCTTGTTATAAGGTGGTTGGAGCCCATTACATTTTGATATGGGGCTCTATGAAGTCTAGTCACACCCCTGGCCCCAGTTACATATCACCAATACATAAATGTCTGGGACGGCAAAGTGATGCAATTATACAACTTATTTTTGCTGTTAAAAAATTGAGTAATTAAAGGGGTTTTGCCATGAAGTAAAATTGACGTGTGAAGCTTGCAAATGAAATAACAAACATTTTCACCATTCATTATTAATAAAAATTCTGCACCGTTTTTTTGTTTTAGCTGCTCCTTTAGTGATCCATTGTTTAGAGCTCGTCTCCAGGGGATACGACCAGGGCTGAGAGCTCCTCACTCCTGGTCGCACATGCTCAGACATCCCCTCTCCTCTCAGGCAACTACTAATTGTTCAAACCCCAGGTGCTGTCACTCTACTCCCGTCCTCTGTGCTCCTTAGTAATCACACACACTCACTGCTGAGCGAGTGTTCAAACCCCAGGTGCTGTCAGTCTACTCCCGTCCTCTGTGCTCCTTAGTAATCACACACACTCACTGCTGAGCGAATGTTCAAACCCCAGGAGCTGTCAGTCTACTCCCGTCCTCTGTGCTCCTTAGTAATCACACACACTCACTGCTGAGCGAGTGTTCAAACCCCAGAAGCTGTTATTTTACTCCCGTCCTCTGTGCTCCTTAGTAATAAGTCAAACAGTGCAGATAAATAAAAAAGAAACCACAATCAGGTCTGTGCATTGAGAAAGAGAAATAAAATCCACAGGTTTGGTTCCTGCAGGGATTTGAACCTAGGACCCTTGTGCCTGGAGGCAAAAACTTTACCTCTCAGCTACTCGCAGTGCTTTACATAAACAGACCTTTCTTTGGCTACAGAGAGGAAAGGCCTGGTGATGTCATCCTGCTGGGCCACATGATAGGCAATTCAAACAAATCACACACGCCCCCTTCTGAGCACACAGAGCTGGATGCAGGAGGTATGAAATGAGATCGTGGCAAAACCCCTTTAAAAAAACATGAAAATGAAATTTAAAAAAATTAATGCAAAAATTACATAAAAATAAAGCCTAAAGTATCACAGAAAAAAAGCATAAAAATTAGCAGGATAACCGAGTGCGAGAAAGCGTTATGGCGTTCAAACCCGCATGGACTACGGAGCAGGAAAATGAGCCTGGTCAGGAAGGACGGGCAATGGCGCGGCCAGGAACTGGTTAAGACGACCCTGCACTTACTGGTCTTGAATGTATAAGTGGGGGCAGCACGAAAGCTTTCACTCCATGACAGAGTTAATGCGGCTTCATCTGTTCCTGGCCAGCGAGGGAACGCCAGGCGCCGCCTGTCCACGGCCGCACAGTGCTAGGAGACCGCAGCATGTTGCAGAAAGTTGCTGGAGTGCAGCAGCCTGGACGCCCACTCATTGAATCAGAACAGCAGGTTCTGGCTTATTGGCAGCGAGGCGTGCGCTGACTCACAGCGATAACAGTGTGCCCGGCAATGAATGAGGGCAACATACGCTGTGGAGGAGAGGTTGCTGGAGCCTACATTTGCTACTTTGTTTTTTTGCTATATATGTTATGCTTCATAGGTCGCAAAATAAACATATAGAGGGTTAACGATACATTCTATAGATTAAGTTTTCCTGTAATTTTACAACTTGAAGAATGCAATAAATCTACAATTTCTGTTACAAGAAATTAGTGTGAGTTCTCTTGTAACAAGAACCTAGAGCTGTACATCCTACTATATTTTTTGTAAAATATGTTTCTTAGGTCACAATAATGTGAAATATCTTGTCTTCTACTTTCTTTAATCATGGTATGTAAAGCATTTTATTGGAAAAATTTTGTACTTTTATTGTGGCCTATATGCCTTTTTGTAGATTTTCTTAATTTGCACTATGGGACATGGGGGGTGTTATGAACTTATTATTATTTTTTTTAAATATTTTAAAAACTTAAAAAAAATATATATTTTTGATTGCATTTTTAGTCCTCCTCAGGTACTTTTATCATGACAAAGATTAGCTGTCAACATGTAGGAAACGGTAAATGAAGACTTTTTTTCCCCAAATACATTGTCTTGTTTATTTTGCTTTGTTGAGGAGATAAGGCCAGGTCTTCACTGCATAAGACAAAAACTCGTCAGAAACCAAATCATAAAAACCACTTTGAACCTGAGTTTTTTGTCAGGTTTTTTTTTGTCCAAATCAGCTGGGCTTCTGACCTGTTTTTTGGGGGGTTTTTTCTGCATGGTTTTTAGTGTTATTTTTTGCCCAGTTTTTCAGGCAGTTTTCACTGTTTTTTTTAAATAGGTGGGAGCTATATGGCTTTTTAAGGCATAACCAAAAATCATGCAAAAAAGTCCAGCAGTTTACATGAGCTTCATTAGTAAATTTTCTGCAGGACGCTCGCAGATTTTACAACATGTTCCGCTGGCACCCGAAAACGACTGGAGTCATATTATTATGACCAGTTGTTAGGAAGTGGTTAATAAAACTGGTACGACTTACATACAAATTCAACTTAAAGGGAACCTGTCACATAGGTTATGCCCCTCTTGCTGAGGACAGCACAAGCTAGTGACAGACCTGCTGTTTCCAGTGCTGTGTCCCTTATTCTGTAAGATGCAGAAGTTTCAGAGTATTTAATGCTCAAATCTTATTCATGAGATGTATTAGCCCCGCCCACCAAATGCTAGCCCCGCCCACCAAAGGCTAGCCCTGCCCACTGACAGTTATTCATAGTAATAGGTTAATCAGTTGAGGTGGGCGGAGCTAGCCTCAGGTGGGCGGGGTATGAAAAAAATTTACTCTTTATATGACTCTTTTCTGGCTGAAAACTGCAGATTTGAGCATGAAATACACAAAAACTCCAGCATCTTACAGAATAAGGGACGCAGCGCTGGAAGCAGGTCTGACACTAGCTTGTGCTGTCCTCAGCAAGAGGGGCATAACCTATGTGACAGGTTCCCTTTAAGAACACACCTATAGTCACGATCCTCTTCGTAACCCGGGACTACCTGTATATATAATCTCATGGGGTTTTTTTTGTCTACCTTTCCCTATCCATCATCTTGCCCCTACAGAATACACCTTAGTTTCTTGTGCTTCCAAAATAGTTAGGCCTCTGCTCATACCTCCCAATGGTTCATTGAATAAGATATGTAATTTTTCTCATGTATATCTTCATGCTTTAGTCATTTTTAATTTACAAATTATCACAAAATTCTCCCCAAAAAATTTAAACAAATGACTAAATAACATATACATTGTAGCTAAATGAGCAGTTAGGAACTAGGTAGATGCTTTTTGGGGGGATATAGAGTAAGTTTATTGGTGCAAGTTTTTTTATTAAAGGGGTTGTCTCACTACAATGATTCATCTCACCTCAGTCCTGTTTTCTTGGTTTCACTTTGAATTCAGGGGTGTGTTTACTGACTTCCACGAGGCTGCAGTAGAAGCCAGGTCTGTAGCTATAGCAACCAGTGCTGACAGCGTATCATGAGAGATTGAACAGGTCTGTGTCTATAGCATCCAGTCCTGGCAGCCTATCAGGAGAGATGGAACAGGTCTGTAGCTATAGCAACCAGTGCTGGCAGCCAATCATGACAGTTTGAACAGGTCTGTAGCTATAGCGATGACCAGTGCTTCACAGTCCACCTAAATCAGGTGAGAGATTGAACAGGTCTGTAGCTATAACAACCAGTGCTGGCAGCCTATCAGGAGAGATCAAACAGGTCTGTAGTATAGCTAACCCAGTGGCTGGCCAGCGCAGCCTATCAGGAGAGATTGAACAGGTTGTAGCTATAGCGACCAGTGCTGGCAGCCTATCAGGAGATATTGGAACAAGTGTACTGTAGCTATAGCAACCAGTGCTGGCAGCCTTCATCTCATTAGAGATACTCAAAACAGGTCTGTAGCTATAGCGACCTGAGGAGCTGATGCAGCCCATACAAGAGGGGATATCTAGGAATAGGTAGGACACTGTTAATGGACATATATTGCAAAGGGACTTGTTTTTGCAAGTTCTTTAACATAAAAAGCAGCAATCCCTGTAGTGAGACAACCCCTTTAAGTAAAAAAAAGGGACATTTAAGAAGTAAAGAGGGACAGGGGGATTGAATTAAAAAAATAGGGACTGTCCCTCCAAATTAGGGACACTAGGTAGGTATGCCTGTCCCCCATATTGTGAAGATCAGTCACCAGACTGAGAAGGAACAGGTGCCCTTCCTTATACTATGCTTTGGTGCCACATGCAGATAGTGTCATTAGCTAAGTGGCGAGGAGCTGGCAAGCGGCTGACTCCTGAGGACGGGCACAGCGACACAGATTGCCAACCGTACGTGTGCTGCAGACGGCCCCTCCTGCCAGGAATCGGGAGACAACATCACAACAAGACTGGTTTTCACACTTGCAAGGACGCTGAAGCTGCGGAGCCTTACACGGTGGTTGCTAAGGACAGACGTAGATGACAAGAAGAGCTCTGGCTAATGGGGAACTCTCCGACCTCGGCCATAGATGCAGAAACTGAGCTACTATTGATTCATCAAGGACTAGGAGATTGCAATCAAATGTGCAGAACTGGGACTTTTTGCAGTGGAGATCTTCCCAAAACCCCCCGTCCCTGGTGAGACAGTGGTATTACTGAGCTGCAGGGACTTCCAGCCTCCCTAGTGCATCGCCCTATAGTTCATGACCTGCAGTCCTCTCTCTACCTGTATCAAGGCCAGAGGTTTCTTTGGGCACCAGCTGGAGGCGGCTACCTTTTATTTTTCTGGTACACTGTGTATACCAGACAGAAACCCAAAGAAGATCCAGTGCTCGTCATAGAAAGTGAATGACAACTTTGTGATTTTTATATGTAAGGACTTGCTCTGTTTCCATTAAATGCTTATTTTTCTTAAATCTAATTAACTATTTTTCCATAGAGTTATGGTTACAAGTTATAATGGTCATCCCGGAACAAGTTAATATTGTAACTTGGGGAAAACTGTAATAGTAACTTAAAATGACACTTTAAAGTGTGAGAAAAAAAAACTCTGCACTTGGTAACACTTTATATTGTGCATATTACATATCAATTTATGTAGAAATATCTTTGTACATATCTTATATTACTGATCCTGAGCTATACTCCAGAGCTGCGCTCACTATTCTGCTGGTGCAGTCACTGTGTACATACATTACTTATCTTGTAACTAAACCTGAGATACATCCTTATTATCCTCCAGAGCTGCACTCACTATTCTGCTGGTGCAGTCACTGTGTACATACATTACTTATCCTGTACTGATCCTGAGTTACATCCTGTATTATACTCCAGAGCTGCACTCACTATTGCTGGTGCCGTCACTTTTGTACATAGATTACTTATCCTGAAACTGATCCGAGTTACATCCTGTATTATCCCCCAGAGCTGCGCTCACATTCTGCTGGTGCAGTCACTTGTACATACATTACTTTTTCCTGTACAGATCCCTGAGTTAAAATCCTGTATTATCCTCCAGAGCTGCGCCCCAATATTCCTGCTGGTGCAGTCCACTGTGTACATACATTACTTATCCTGTACTGATCCTGAGTTTACATCCTGTATTTACTCCAGAGCTGCGCTCACAAATCTGCTGCTGCAGTCACTGTGTGCATACATTACTTTATCCTTGTACGACCCTGAGGTTACATCCGTATTATCCTCCAGAGCTGCACTCACTATTCTGCTGCGCAGTCCTGTACATACATTACTTATCCTGTACTGATCCTGTGTTACGTCCTGTATTATCCTCCAGAGCTGCACTCACTATTCTGCGGGAAAGCAGTCACTTGTACATACATTACTTATCCTGTACTGATCCTGAGTTACATCCTGTATTATCCTCCAGAGCTGCGCTCACTATTCTGCTGGTGTAGTTACTGTGTACATACATTACTTATCCTGTACTGACCCTGAGTTACATCCTGTACTATACTCCAGAGCTGCACTCACTGTTCTGCTGGTGCAGTCACTGTACATACATTATTATCCTGTACTGATCCTGATTTTACATCCGTATTATCCTCCAAGCTGCAGTCACTATTCTGCGGGTTTGCAGTCACTGTGTACATACATTACTTAACTTGTACTGATCCTGAGTTACATCCTGTATTATCCTCCAGAGCTGCACTCACATTCTGCTAGTGAAAATCACCTGTGTACATACATTACTTTATCCTGTGCTGACGCTGAGTTACGTCCTGAATTATCCTCCAGAGCTGGCACTCACTAATCTGCTGGTGCAGTCACTGTGTACATAAAATTACGTAACCTGTACTGATCGTGAGTTACATCCTGTATTATACTCCAGAGCTGCGCTCACTATTCTGCTGGTGCAGTCCCTGTGTACATACATTACTTATCCTGTACTGATCCTGAGTTATATCCTGTGATTCCTTTATTAAAATGTAAAAACATAACAACAAATATATAAATACAAAACTTCACCTAAAATACAAAAACCAAACACACAGAATGATACACCTCATCACGGCTTAACAAACACTGGTCCAGACCAACACTCACTCCCCCACAAAAACTATATTCCATATTTACAACTACTTATTAATACACAATTATAATTTTTCCTAATACAAGATGCCCGGCTGCACACTTTTTTACACCACAAACAAACAAGTTACAAGACAAAAAGAAAGAAAAAAGAAAAAACCCAACACCTCACATTTTTTGGTTTTTGTTCCTGAACTGACACTGCATCCCCTGCCCCCGGAACATGTTAATGGACATCCATGAATCAGTTCAGGATTTTTTTGTTGTACCCCAAATGACCCCAACATCCCATAAACCCCAACATCCAATGGAACCCTCCCCCCTTTTCCCATTACCCAATCTATCTCTAAAACCTAATCCCCAACAAATTTATAACATACAACACATACAATCTATACAAACTATAGATACAATATATACAACATCAATAAACAACAGACAAACACATAGTCCGGCTTTTCAGCCACACAACCACAAAAGCCCAAGTCCGGCGCCTGCGAGCTCTATATTCTCATACAGTCACCAAAACAAAAGTCCTACAGTGCAGAATCAGCTACCACCAGAAAGGGAGACGACAGCCTAGGGTACACCAAAGGCAAAGCCCCTCCAATAGAAAGAGGCTCTGCCTGCCCCCGATCTCGTACTCCAGAGAGTGCACCTTCACCAGGTCACCAAATATCGAGCCATGAAACTGGTTTGAGAGACCAATCAGAGGGGGGTCGGTTGTACCTTCATTTGGCATCTGGTGGGTGGGAGAAAATCTTACATCCCCATTCTTTTCGGGTTGTTTTTTACCGTGCTTTTTCTCTTACCATCTCCCTTCTTCCCCGTCCATACGGCATCTTCCTCTTTTTGGATCCTCCTAATTTCCTCATCCATTTCACTATCTCTCGGGGCCTCAGCAGTAGCATCAGTCTCAGAGGACACCCCAGATTCCCGTGTTGCCTAAGGTCCCCAAGATTCGCCCATCTCCCACTCCTTTTGGCGCTTTTCTGCTTACCTTTCCTCACTTGCCCCTCCATTTCTTCGCCTCTGCCAGCCCCCCCTCCAGCAGAATCAGCCTCGTGGCTTTCTCCTGCCGGAGTAATGACCATATTGGCAAACGAGTAAGGGCAGCGACTGATTGGGTGACCTAAGTCACCACACACGTGACACCGAATCTGCGCATAGGATCCAGCAAGATGACGTATGCAGCCACATAGTGCACACCACTGCATGGTGCAGTTGGCACTGAAGTGTATGGCTCTGCCGCATCTGTGACACAGCTTCGGCTGACCCTGGTAGAAAATCTGGATACGATCCCTTCTGAGAAAGGTTGTAGATGGTATGTGGGTAACAGTGTTCCCTGAAAGCCTAAGTTTGACCATAAACATCCAGATCTCCGACCAGATGCCAAACTAGTCCCTGTTCTTTTGAGGGACTCCCACCATCTCCTTGTATCTGCCAAGCCACATCATGATATCAATGCAAGAGAGTGACTCATTAAGGGTTAGTATGGTCACCCTCTTGACGTTGTTTTGACGAGACACCGTCTGGATGGCAAAGTCTTGCCAGCCGGGCTTGTCCTTTGTCACTTCATAGTTAAACCAGAAGAGTTCAAGCCCCACTGGCTGAACAAAGCTGACATCAAACTCAAGGGTCCAATAGGGATGTATCAAGGCATAGATGACTTGGAGGACATGTATCCATTCACTTCAATCCACCTCAGACAGAATAAATTCCTACGGGGACCACCCTGTCCGGCTGTCGGGAGAGACCACGTGGTCTGCCCGCCCCTTTGCTCTTAGAAGGCTGAGAGGCCCTGCCTTTCTATCCAGAAGGACAGATCAACCTCGCTACCCTCTACAGTGACTGTTCTCTCGCCTCTCTTTAGAGTCTCCAGAAGACGCTGCTGCAAAGACCCATCCCCAGAGCTAGAGGACACGGAGGGATCCCTACTCCCCCCAGCTGCGATATTAGCAGAGCTGCGTACAGTGTCTGCTGGACCAGGCCCCCCATCCTCCACACTCACTGATAACCCTCCACCGACCTCCTTAGCATCCAAATCACCCTCACCAATAGATGTAGTACCCACCCTTCCTTGCCCACCACCACTCAGACCACCATCCAAAGCCCCAGACACATTATTAACAAGAACTTTTTCTCCCCCACCTCCTCCCTCATTCTCCCCCACATTTACTCCCTCACTCATACTGGCCGGACCGGTGTGTTTGGGTGCAGACATAATGGTTGGTACCTGAGCACCACTGGGTCCTGGGGCCAGGCAGCCTGCTTACCCCGTTTAGTAGCAGCCCAACCCTTCCTTTGTCCTTGCCCTCTGCTTCATCACTGATCCATTGCGGAACTGCATGTCTCTCACTAATTGCTTTATGCAAAAGAGTCAGTGAGATCTGAATGGCAAGTAAATCCTCACACCGACCAATTTATTGGTTCCTCTCCTCAAGGAGAGATTTTTCCCCTTTTGAAGCCACTCTTGCCTCTCACCCAGCCAACCAGTAAGTTCTACACTGCACTGACGTGACAAGGGCCAAATACCCCAAAACAGCTGTCTGTAGTTGAACCTATTTGGTTTGGCTCAAATCCCTTTCACATTGCTAGGCTCCTGTGAGCTACATGTGAACTGAGGATAACTACATCCAATAGAGTGCCCTGTGGAGCTCCTCAGCTCTTTTCCCATAAGCCTTTGCTATAGGCAGGTATCTTCAGCTGTATGCGCTCCCAGAGGAGGTGCGTACAGCTGAAGTGATCGCCTCTGGCACACGGGCCATGGCAGCACATTTTTTGTGCTGAAAAACTTGGCTTATACTCGAGAATATACGGTAATTAAGGACAATTCAACACAGGGGAATACAATATAAACAAATGCATTATAGGATAATTCAGTATAAAGGAATACAGTATAGAAGAATACAATAAAGGAGAATCCAGTGTAAGAGAATAAATAAGATAATACATGATAGGAGAACAGAGTTTTAAGAGAATAAGGTATAGAACTATTTAATATTGGAGAATACAGTATAGGAGAAAAATTGTAGGAGAATATAATATAGGGGAATATAAAAAATATATTTTAGTTGAACATAAAATAGCATAATTATAGGAGAATTCATTATAGGAGAAATCAATATAGGAGAATATAATATAGGAGAATGCAGTATAGCAGAATACAATATAGGAGAATATAAGTTAAAATGATAGTCTCACTACATTGATTCATCTTACCTCAGTCCTGTTTTCTTGGTTTCACTTTGAATTCAGGGGCATGTTTACTGCCTTCCACTAGACTGCAGTAGAAGCCAGGTCTGTAGCTATAGCAACCAGTGCTGGCAGCCTATCAGGAGAGATCAAACAGGTCTATAGCTATAGTAACCAGTGCTGGCAGCCTATCAGGAGAGATCAAACAGGTCTGTAGCTATAGTGACCTGTGGAGCTGATGCAGCCCATATAAGAGGGGATATCTCGGAATATGTAGGATACTGTTAATGGACATATATTGCAAAGTGACTTGTTTTTGAGAGATCTTTAACATAAAAAGCAACCCTTGTAGTGAGACAACCCCTTTAAGGGAACGCAGTATAGGAAATTACAATATAGGAGAATATAATTTAAGGGAATGAAGTATAGGGGAATATAATATAGGATAATAAAATATAAGGGAATCCAGTATAGTAGAGTACATTATAGGAGAATAGAGTAAAGGGGATAAAGTATAGGAGAATACAATACAGGAGAAAACAATATAGGAGAATCCAGCATAGGAGAATACAAAATATGAGAATCCAGTATAGGAGAATATAATATAGTAGAATCCAGTATAGGAGAGTACAAGACAGAAGAATTGAGTACAGGGGATCCAGTATAGGAGAATGCAATATATGAGAATGCTGTATAAGAGAATATATCATAGAAGAATATAATATAGGAGAATACAATAGAGGAGAATGCAGTATAAGAGAATATATCATAGGAGAATATAATATAGGAGAATCCAATATAGTAGAATACAGTATAGGAGAATACAGCGTGGAATCCAGTGTAATAGAATACAATATAGGAGAATACAATAGAGGAGAATGCAGTATAGGAGAATACAATGTGGAATCAAATAGAGGAGAATACAATATAGGAGAATACAATAGAGAAGAGTACAGGGGATCCAGTATAGGAGAATGCAATATATGAGAATGCTGTATAAGAGAATATATCATAGAAGAATATAATATAGGAGAATACAATAGAGGAGAATGCAGTATAAGAGAATATATCATAGGAGAATATAATATAGGAGAATCCAATAAGTAGAATACAGTTAAGAAATGAGAATACAGCGTGGAAATCCAGTGTAATAGAATACAATATAGGAGAATACAATAGAGGAGAATGCAGTATAGGAGAATACAATGTGGAATCAAATAGAGGAGAATACAATATAGGAGAATACAATAGAGAAGAATGCAATATAGAGGAATACAATATAGGAGAATCCAGTATAAGATAATATATCATAGGAAAATATAATATAGGAGAATACAATAAAGGATAATACAATATAGGAGAATACAATGGAGAATCCATTACAGGAGAATACAATATAGGAGAATACAATATAGAGGAATACAATATAGGAGAATCCAGTATAGGAAAATATAATATAGAAGAATACAATTTTGGAGAGCACCAGTTCTAATGGCTATGTGCTTGCAGATAGGAGCCATCAGCGAGCCTTTCCGAAGCCTCTGCTCAGCCCATTATTATGCATCAAACGCTTCAGATACAAAGTCGCCGCCCTCCCCATTAGCAATTTTTTTTATGTTTTGGGATCCGCAGCGCTTGATGCCAGCTGGCACGAGTCTGGTGCTGTCAGTCTGGCTGGAGCAGATCTGGGGCTACTGAATACACACAGCCAGCACTGGTCACTCAGGAACAGCACTTCCCCCAATTTCAAAAAGAAATGCTATGGAAGGGTGTAATAGAATAAAATGGTCCACCAGGCAGGACCACCTCCCCCACCTCCCATGATATGAGGGCCATCAGTGTTCTACCAAGCTGGTTATAATTGGCCATAATTGAAGTTAATATAAATCTGCAATGCTAATTTGATGTCCACATTTGTTATCTGAATAATTTGACCCCTATTGATGACTTCTTATGTAATACCCTGATCTCCCCAAATGTCCAATTAAACCTAGAAACAATATTGTTGGATTCTTTGCTGGGGCTGGTGGGAGTGGGATTGTGAGATGGACCCAGCTTCAGGTATAATGAGTGACGTGACTGAATAGATCAATAGAATTGTTCATTGGTCCCGCACTTTACCCAAAAACTAGGTCACCTAATGGACGCCGGCTGAAGAATCTATTAGATCTATTATCATAATAGTACAAAAGTCAATGGTGCTTCCATTTCTTCATATTCTTTATTTCATAGATCAATCATTCGATCAGATTCAATTCCAGTGACTCCAATGGACATTTCGGTCCCAATAGGACCTTTATCAACAAATCGTATGGAATCGTAGAAGAAACCAGTAAGTAACACCTTCCGACATACGATGTATCCATACACATGGGAGCCCATATCTGGCCACATCTTCCATCTACAGACCTGTCAATAGTCAACCAATTCCATCATGGGTGAGAAACAGACTATAGTGGATTCTCTGGGTCACAGTGAGAGATGGTGCTGACTATGCCAGGGAGCAGGGTCTTGGACTTGGCTGCGGGGAACTCCCAGATGTGCAGTCTGGGTGGCAGGTTCATCCATTTTTCATGTAAACCACCCCCTATTTATGAAACATGGCCGGACCATTGTAAACTTGGCACTTCTTACCGTATGTTTCACCCATACACCCGAATAGATTGTAAGCTCTCACGAGCAGGGCCCTCACACCTTGTGTCTCATCTGTAAGTACTTTTAATGTGTAATGACTGTATGTTTACCCTTGAATTTGTAAAGTGCTGCGGAATATGTTGGCGCTATAGAAATAAAGATTATTATTATTATTATTATTATTATTATTATTATTATTAACTCCTAGGGGACCCTGACGTGGCTGCTCAACTTAACATCCAAAGTACCAGACATAGGACAGAGGGAGCAGGCACAGGTGATGGGTCTCAGGCAGCTGCAGCCATAGACAAGTAGCAGAGTTCCAGGTAATAGACAGGCATAGCAGCAGGTAACAGCAGTACAGGTAACACAGGAACCAGGCGTCAGCAAATGATGGTAACAGACAGCAACCAGGGGTCAGGATCAATGTAGGTGCGTCACCAAACACCAACGCAGTGACCAGGAGCACAGGCCGGAAGTTCCTTAAATCACAGGTGCTGAAAGGTCATTAGCCAGATAATTAGGTAGTGTCCCTTTAAATCTCAGCCAATCGGCACGTCCTAGAAAAGACATGTATGTGGACAGGACTCTGGCAGCATTGTGGAACAGAGCAGGAGCGTGGGTAGGTGAGTATGTGCTGGCAGAAGGATCAGGGGCCAGAACAGAGGCAAGGGGGACGTCCAAGGTCCGGAATGCGGACTGCTGTGTGGACCGTGACACAGTCATCCCCTCCTTCCCTATTTTTTAAATTTCTTTCTTTCTTTTTTTCCATGTATTTTCTCTTTTTTTTTTACTTTACATGACTTAAACTCATTGATTCATTTTATTTTTTTTCGTTTTTTATTTTTATTACATTCTAATTTTTTCACTTTTTAGTTCCATTTTTATCCGTTCACCTCATGCTTACAGATGCTCCTTTCTTTCTTTTCTCCTCTGATCTATCTTTTCACCTCTTTCTTTTCTCTCTATCTGCTTCTTTCTCCAGTCTACAATTTATTCTTCATGACATTACATACAATCTATAGGTTAGGTTCACACAGCTTATTTTGGGGGAGCATTTTGCCGCATATTTCGCAGCGTACTGCGCTTAATATGCCGGGAAATGTGCCCCAAAATTACAGTAATCCATGGCTCCTATAGAGAACTATGGATTAAGCCTCCTCTACCCGCTCATACAATGCGGTTGTATTGTACGCACGAGGAGATAAGTGACATGTCAATTACTTGCCGCAAGTAATACATGTCTATGGGGCCAACGGGCTGCCGGCCCCCCCGCGCCTCTGATCAGCGCGAGCTCCCGAAACACACGATGTACTGCAGCACGTACTGTACATTGTGTGAACATACCTATACATACCGTACATATTTTCCAACCATTCACTTCCACCATCAGCTCCATCCTCTACTAGGTGTCATTTTATGTAGCCCATATACGTCCTCAGATGCACCAGTTGCCGTCACCTTATACATTGCACACGTTATACACATATTGGGGCACATTTATCAAGGCAGTTGTGCTGGAATTCTGGCACAATTTGCGCCAAAAATGAGATCGTACCTGCGTTACAGCACATTAATTATGTGTTTTAAACAGTTTCCAGACACTTCTGCGCCTCGATAAAAGGGTTGTGGCTTCATGGGAAAGGCTTGTGGCTCAGTGCAGCAAAGACAGTAGTCGCATAAAGTAATCCTACTTAAAAATGGTGCAAAGTTAGACTAGACAATGTCAACCTGCGCCAGATTTCTGTACACTGGAGGCTCTCCATAACGTCTCCCACCATATACTGTATCTCTGCCTCCCCTTATGCAACCTCCGCTCCTCACAGGACCTTCTTCTCTGCTCTCCTCTTATCAGCTCCTCACACAACCGTCTCCAAGATTTCTCTCGTGCTTCCCCCAGACTCTGGAACTTACTGCCCCAACACATCAGACTCTCCTCCCCCATCACTAGCCTCAAAAGCAACCTGAAAACCCATCTCTTCAGGAGCCTATAACCTACAATAACCCCGCTGCCCCTACACCCTCTATAAACATGTCTGTCCCTCACTTTCTGTCTCTTTCCTCCTTCCTTCTAGGTTGCGGGCAGGGTCCTCTCTCCCTCTCTGTAACAGCCGTTAGGTATTTAGTGTTGCCATTGTACTTTGTTTCGACCTATGTTATGTACAAAAATATCACTGTAATAATACGTAACTGACAGCTGGCACCCACTGTTTATAGATATTTCATATACCCTATTTTTGAGAGGTATGAGATGGTGCCCTAGGTAGTCACCTACCTCTGCCTACCCACTGTCCCAGCCTTGGCTCCACTCTACCCATCCCTTCCCATGCCGCCCCCAAATTTTCTGTTTATATTAACATGTATTTTAGGTCAGTTAAAGGTGTTGTCTCACTACAAGGATCGCTGCTTTTTATGTTAAAGATCTTGCAAAAACAAGTCACTTTGCAAATCTGTGTCCATCACATTGTCCTACCTATTCCTAGATATCCATCTTGTGATGGGGGCCAGCTTCAGATTCTAGGTTGCACAGCTACAGACCTGTATCAATCTCTCCTGTGGGTGCCAGCAATCGGTTGCTATAGATACAGACCTATTCAGTCTCTCCTGATAGGCTGCCAGTCTTGGTCTTGCATAGCTACGACCTCTTTGATCTCTACCTTGGATAGGCTTGCATGCGCGGTTGTTAGCTACAAGACCTGTTTGATCTTCCTGATAGACTGCCCAGCACTGGTTGCTATTGTACAGAACCGGTTTCATCTTCTCTGATAGGCTGCCAACACTTGTTCGCTTTAGATACAGACATATGTTCGATTCTATCCTGCTAGGCTGCCAGCAAGGTTTGCTATAGTACAGAACTGTTGTTCAGTCTCTACTGATAGGCTGTGCCTGCATGGGTTGCTATAGCTACAGACCTGTTTGATCTCTCCTGATAGGCTGCCACCAGCACTGGTTGCTATTGCTACAGACCTGGCTTCTACTGCAGCCTAGTAGAAGCCAGTAAACACGCCCCCGAATTCAAAGTGAAACCAAAAAAACAGGACTGAGGTAAGATGAATCAATGTAGTGAGACAACCCCTTTAAATATAAATGTCTTAAGCCTGTCTGTATATGATATACTATAATGTAAGATTTAAAGGGCAACTGTGTCCCAAAATAGAGAAATTTTGCAACAGTGTTAAGAATAACGGGTTATTAATATAACACAGCAATCTGGGATTTACACGTAGACTTGAGTCATGATCTCTATGTTAGCATGTCACCGCGGCCTCTGCAGAGGAGTCTTGTCAGGTCATAACATGGGATTAGGCGTCCAGGTGGGGATTAATAATTGCAGCAGATTTATTCTAAGAACTGTTAATTATAAAGCTGCAGAGGACACAAAGCAGCAACCTCTACAGCCGCGATCAGAGATGCCGCCTGCTCGGTGGAGGTGCACGCTGTTCTGTGGCAGATATAGGAACGTGAGGGTAATTATAGGAATAAAGAGAAAGTCAACATGTTTATAAAGGTTTAAGAAAGAAAGAATTCACCCGAGACCTGAGGAGCTTAAATACACAAGAGGACAACAGCAGTGTACAACATGCAAGACACTACTATGATTATTTTTATATATCTTATATATATAATAGTTATATAATATTATATATATATAATATATATAAATACTATATATATATATATTGTAAGGGATCCGGAAGCGGGTGGTCGTTCTCTGGGTAGACGGGCACAGCTCAGCGGGCACAGAAATCCAAGCAACACGGAAAGTTTGTTTAAAAAAAAAAAAAATGGCCCGCGACAGTTTTATTGCAAGGCTTGTGGTGCAAACAAAAAAAAAAAAACAAAAACAATATCCTATGCCTGTCCGGCTCTATTAAAACAATAGAGTTATCCCTCTCTAACACGAGCGCCCTACCTACTGCAGTCACTGAACACCAGCATTATTATCGGTTTCACAGTAAGGCTCACACAGGCTGTAGCACAATGTGAAAAACCTGTCCCAGGATAGCTGAGTTTGAGTGTGTGTCTGCAGCTCCGGCTTATATGAGTGCAGACACACCTAAACCATAATCAGGAAGCCAAGACCCGGACTCCCAGGTGGAGCTGCGGGGCCCACACTCGCTATTCCCCACCTCAGCATAACCAGCCTTTGAAAAAAAATGGGTTTTACTAAACCTCAACTATAGAGAATCTTTTCTATTAGATCTCTGACACTTCTGGTTGCTCTTACCTGGACAATAAGGTTTCTTGGGCAGGAATACCTTCACTCTATTACCAATCCAGACACTCTGTCCACAATATATATGTATATATATATATATATATATATATATATATATATACTATTGTATATATCATTCATGCCAACTATCCGTTTTTTGGGGGCCGGGGGGGGTGGTCCGCTATTTGGGGTCCCTCCCCGCCCTACCGGGGGGGAGTTGGCATTCCTCCCGCCGCCTGAAGCGAAGTTCAGCGGCGACTGGGGGGGGAAGTGACCGCGCGGCTGCTGGGGGTGACGCGCGGGCTGCTCTCACTTCCCCCTGTACGCGCTGAAAGCAGATTCAGGTCGGGAGCGGCCACGCTGCAGGTGGTCCTTGGTAAGGTAAGTGATTTATTATTTAATTTTTATTAGCTTTTAGGGCTCTACCTGGCTAACAGAGAGGGCAAACTACCTGGCAACAGAGGGGGCACTTACCGGCAAACAGAGGGGGCACTACCTCGCAACAACGGGGCACTACCTGGCTAACAGATGGGGGCACTACCTGGCTAACAGAGGGGGCACTTACTGGGCAACACAGGGGGCACTACCTGGCAACAGAGGGGGGACATCTACATGGCAACAGAGGGGGCACTACCTGGCAAAGGGGGGGCACTACCTGGCAAACAGAGGGGGCACTACCCTGGTTAAAGGATGGCGTGGCTCTTCCTGGCAACAGAGGGGAAACTACTTCGGCAACAGAGGGGACAATACCTGCAACCAGAGGGGACCATACCTGGCAACAGACCGGGGGCATACCTGGCTAAAACAGATGGGGCACTACCTGGTAACAGATGGGGGCTCTACCTGGCTAACAGATGGGGGCACTACCTGGCTAAAAGATGGGGGCACTAACTGGCTAACAGAGGGGGCACTACTGGTAACAGAGGGGGCACTAACTTGGCACTGAGGGGGCACTACTGGCAACAGAGAGGGCACTACCTGGCAACAGATGAGGTGGCACACTACTGGATACTGATGGGGGCACATACCTGGCTAACAGATGGGGGCAATACTTGGCAGGGGGCACTACCTGGCAACAGAGGGGACATCTACCTGGCAAACAATGGGGGCACTACCTGGCAAACAGATGGGGCACTACCTGCCAAAAAAAGTTGGGGGCACATACCTGGCTGACAATGGGGCACCCACCTGGATAACAATGGGAGGGCACCTACCTGGCTAACAATGTGGGAGGCACTACCTGGCTAACAATGGGGGGGGACTCCATACCTGGTAACAAAGCGGGCCCTTGGCATCTACTGGCTACAAATTTGGCTTACATGGCTACAGGAGGGAATGGCGAATCTTACTTGGCTACGACGGGGGCATCTACCGGCATGTAAGGGGGCACTAATGGATATGGGGAGGCTACTACCTGGCTATAAGGGCAACTACCGGCTTTCTTCCAAAAGCGTTATGCTGTTAGGTGGAGTGGGTTGTGGCTTTTTTGAAGGGGCTGCATACCACCAAGATGGGCGACGTGCATGCAAATTTTTGTTTCGCGGCGCGATACGCCGCCACACACTACATTATCTGCTTTTTTTCATTTTCGAAAGTTGGAACTATGATATATATAATATATATAATATATATATATGTTATATATATATATATAGATATATATAGATATTATATATATATATATATATATATAACCATGGAGTACAGGTAAGAAGGATAAAGATCTTACAACAGACTGATAAACTAACATGTGTGTGTAACAGACCTATAACTACTATAATTTATAATATTAATTTTATTTCTATACGAAGCACATATTAACACAGCACTTTACAAATCATGGGTAAACATACAGTCATTACCCATTAAAAGTACTTACAAATGTGGGACACAAGGTGTAAGGGCTGTCTGCTCGTGAGTGCTTACTTTCTATTAGGGGTGTATGGGGTGAAACATACGTAATATGAAAATAAGAAGTGCCAAGATTACATATGGTTCCAGCCATGTTTAATAAATTAGGGGGTGGTTTACATGAAACAATGGATGAACCCTGACACCCAGACTGTACATCTATATACAGATAGTGCCTTGTGAGTGCCCAAGTACAGGTGAGTGTCAGACGGGGGGTGTTGTGTTTGCTGTTAGGGATCTTGGTGGGCCAGACGGAGAAGATGCTATTTTCAGGGCTCCTCTTAAAACTGTGATAGGGTTGTGTTGAATGTGCTGATCGCCCGCGGTAGCATGTTACAGAGAATTGGAGTGCGCAACGTGTGAAATCCTTGTTAGGGCCGGGCGATGGGGACGTGTTGGTTGATGGAGGAGGTATAGAGTCTGATCTCATCAGCTGAGAGGACGAGAGGGGATGAGCACGGGTGCGTAGGGCCGGTACGACAAGACTTGGGAGGAGATGTAGGGGGAGCAGCGCTGGGGAGAGCTTTATGGGTGAGAGTGCTGAGTTTATACTGTATCCTGTACTGGGATATGGGCAACCAGTGCAGTGTGCTGACACAGTGTGTTCTAGAGGCATCAGTAGTATGCGGTGGCTGGAGAGGAAAGACCAGCTCTGGCTGCTGCATTCTGGACAGATTGGAGAGGGGGGAGGAGTTTGCAGAGAGGGAGGAGAGACCTGATAAGCAAGGAGTTGCAGTAGTCAGACGAGAAGAATAAGAGCAGTAATGAGGTTGCGTCGTTTCCACAGTGAGAAACGGATCGGATTCTGGAGGTGTTCTTGCAGGTGAGGTTGACAGGAGGGGCATGAGGATTGGATTTTATGGGATATATGGGGTGAAGGTCAGATCAGAATCCAATATATACCCTAGGACTGCGGGCATGCTGACTAGTGAGAAATGGTAATCATGTGGTTCCAAATACAGATAACAGAAAGTTGCAGGGGGGGGGTTGGTTAGTAGATGGGGAAAGACAAGAAGTTCATCTTAGTGAGGTGTAGTGTAGATGGAGTGGAGGACATGATGTCAGACGAAAGCGGGCCAGGCGCAGTCACTGGGTTTTGTAGCAAGGCTGGTGTGATGTCACGGGAGGTGGTTGTATGTAATTGGGTGTCATCCGCATAGTGATGGTACTGGAAGCCAAATCTACTATGATTTGTCCAATGGGGGCTGGTGTACAATGAAAAGAGGAGAGGAACTAGAACTGATCCCTAGATGAGGAAACTCCGAACAGCAAGTGGAAGAGAGAGAGGAGGTCTCGAACAGAAAAATGAGAGCACCGTGAAGGAGCAGGTCAGAATGAGGTAGGCGAAGAACCAAGTGAGTGCGGTGTTGTCCTGGTGGCCAATGGTGCTGTGCTTGATGAGGAGAAGTGTGGTGATCCACAGGTGTCAAAATGCTGCTGAGAGTTCAAGGAGAAGCCTATCAGCTCACTGATCCGGCACCTCCGTTGGTATCAGAGCAAGTAGTAGTTTTGCCCTGCAGATTTTCGCTGTTTGGAGGTCATTTGCGACTTTAACTAAGGCAGTTTCCGTTGGAGTGTTAGGGTGCGGTAACGGATTGCAGGGTGTAAAGAATGAGAGTTAGCAGAGAGCTATGCGGAAGTTTGGCGGGAGTAGACCAAGCGTTCTGGAGTTAGAGATGAAGGGCTGATTAGAGGGAGCTAGGTCGGGTAATTATCAGACAGGATGGGTCCAGAGAGGGCTTTTTTAGTAAAGGGGTTATGATGGCTTGTTTATAGGAAGAGGAAAAGATCCCCCAGTGGAGAGAGAGAGGTTATACAGATAGCAGTAAGGTTGAGAGAGGTAGCATGGAGAATTAGGACTGGACGAGGTGGGATGGATTGGGGGTCAGTAGAGCGAGGTGGGGGACGGAGCAGACAGGATGAAGCCAGGAACACCTTCATTCCTGTGTCGGGGTCAAGGGCTGGCGAGTAGATTAGAGGACGTGTGGGTGGGGACATGGTGATGGGTATTATTTTGGGATTGTGATGTTGATGTTTTGCCGGATATTTTTCATTTTTACGTCTTTTGAAGTGAATGTGGCCAGGTCTTCAGCACAGAGGTCAGTGACCGGAGCCTGAGCTTTTTAGGCCTTTGGATGGAAGTGGAAGGTGTCAAAAGATAGGCGTTTTGGGTTGTTGTTGTATTGGGTGGAGTTGTAGGGAGGTGTGAAATATGTTTTGTTGTTGGCGCAAGCAGTGAAGGGGCCAGTGTGGATAAGTCCTGAGCATGAATTTGTAGTGGAGGAAAAGTCTGCAGGTAACTTTGACTTTCTCCAAGAACGCTCAGCCACACCTGGGAACATCGCTCTGGATGTGAAAACGAGGTAGTCTGAGGTGTGTGCCAGGCGCGGGGGAGTTGACTCTGGTGGTGCGGTTGGGTGTGAGTGGGTGGACAACATTGGTTTGTTGAGTGTCCTGGGGGTAGGGGGTGGTTTGTGATGTGAGGGGTATTCGGGGGTGAAAGTAGTGGTTAAGGCTGTGTGAGAGGGGTGGAGAGTTGTAGAAGTTTTGATGGGTGGGTGGTGCTGTGGTTGGTATCGTGTAGGTTGGGAGTTTTCATTGGGTGGTGTTCTGTGGTATTTAGGGGGGTGTCGTTGAGAGTGGGTTAGGTGGGATGGGTTGTGTGGTCGTGAGAGTTATGTGGGGTGTGGGTGTGCGGGTGGATAGTGGTGAGAGTGTGCGGGGTGGGTGGGTGGCGGTGTGTGTATTATGTTGTGTCATTATATTGTGTGAGAGTTCTTTTTAGATTGTTAGTTTCTTGATTGTTGGGGAGGAGTGGTAGTGTTTAAGTGTTGTTTGGAGGATGGTGTGTGGTTTCAGGCGAGGCAAGTTATGTTTTTGTTTTCTTGTTTGATGTCGTGTGTGTCATTGTTTAAGGTTGTCTGATTTGTTTTGTTGTCGGGGGGAGGGTTGGCGTGTTATTTTTGGTTTTTTTTGTTGTTTTTGAATGCGCTATGGGGGTTGTGGGTGCTTTCCTGCGCCTGTTGGGGGAAGCTTGACTCTAAAGTAATTCACGGTTAATAGGGACATCTAGGTGTGTGTGTTGTGTGTCGTAGTGATGTTGTAAAGAAAGAGAAGAAGAGCTGGGAAAGAAGACAGAAAGGAAGAACAACGAAGATAGAGATGGGCAAGAAATAAGAAGGAGGGTATTGCTTGGTGTGAGTAGAGGTTGGTAGGGGGAAGGAAAGAGGGGGGTGGGTTAATTGATAGTGGGAGGGTGTTTGTTTAGTAGTGTTGTAGAGGAAAAAAGTAGCCGACATGCCAAAAATATTGGTGTTTGACCACGTGGGAAGTTGGTTATTCGTGTTTCTTAGTCATAATTCTTGTAGTAGGAGAAGTTGGGTCTATTGTTGTTTTTATGTTTATAGTAGTGTCGTTGTAGTTTGGGCCACTACAGGAGTTTACTTTTGTTTAAATTTGATATCTAGGTAGTAGGGTATTACTATATAATCACGTTGCCACTTTGAAAACTCACCTCCCCTACATATGTACATGAATATTATTATATCTAACTATAATATGCTTACCAATGAATGTACAAAAAAGAATAGAAATATTACTATATCAATACTTTGCCTCTCTCCTCCTGATGTACAAGATTATACCTATATTAATAATGCCCTCATAGTGTAATAGAATCATGTATATGAACGGTATTACTACTATTATACTGCCCAAATTAGCCTTTTCTGCCCCCCTAACCACTATGTTACAAGAATTATGAAATACTTTAATATGCCTCCGTATGATGTACAAGAATTTAAACTACTATATTAATGTCCTCTATGTACAGAATTTATAACTTACTATATACTTGCTCTCCTATGTTACTAGAATATTCGTACTATTAATACATGTCCTATTATTGTACAAGATTTATAACTACTATAATAGTGGCCCCCTGGTATTTTATGAATAATAACTTACTATAATACTGTCTTGCCCCCTTTTGTACAAGTATTATTTTGCTTCTATAATACTTTGCCCCCATTTATTAGAATAATAACTACTATAATTAAATTATGCCCCTCCTATGTTCTTGAATATAACTTTCTTATAATAGCTGACCCCTAAGTAAGAAGTACATGAATTTAAATGAATTAATATATGTATTACTGTCCCTTATGTACAAGAAATATAACTACTATTTATACTGCCCTCATTATGTACTAGAAATATAACTTATCTATAATTTTACTGCGCTCGATATGTACAAGATATAATAACTTTACTTTTTTACTGCCCATATAGTACATGAAATTTACTACTATAATATGCTTCTAACTAATGTACATAGAATGAATAACATACATGATATTACTGCTTTTGACTAATGTACCAAGAATATAAATCTACTTTAATATGCCCCCTATGATACAAGAATAATATACTACTATAATTTGCACCCTATATTATTCTAAGTATTATAACTACTATTAATAATGCGCCTCTATGTACAAAGGAATTATAAGCTAACTATAATCTGTGCTCCCTTATGTACAAGATTATATAACTACTAATAATTACTGTTCCTATGTACAAGTTTTGTATAACTACTTATATTACGTGCACTCTAATTTGTACAGAATTATATCTACTATTAATTTATCTGCCCCATTATACAAGAAATGTATAGACTACTATAAATACTGCCCCTAAGATACAAGAATATAAATAACTATAATTATGCCCTCTATGGTACATCAGAATTTAACTACTTTAATACGCTCATATTGTACAAGAATATAACTTCTATTTAAACTGCCTCCTGATGTACATGATTATAAATATATTAATACTGTCCCTAAGTACAAGAATTTATGATATAAGTATTATTCTGATCCCCTATGTGTACAATGGTATATTATACTTCCAACTTTAATCTGCCCCTCCTATGTACTAGTTTATATACTACTATATACTGCTCTATGTACAAGAATATTAACTACTTTTTAATACGTGCCCGCTTTATGTTACAAGAATTATAACTACTATTTAATACTGCCTCTATCTATGTACAAGATATAACTACTAATAATATGCTCTATGTACATAAGAATATAACTTACTTTAATACTGCCCCCTATTATTTACAGGAATATAAAGCTACTGATAATCTGTTCCTCCTATGTACTAAGAACTATCAGCCTAACTATAATACTGATCATGGCCTATGTACAAGAATTATAATAACTAACCTATAATAATGTCCTATGTAAAAGAATTATAACTACTATAGATATCTGCTCCTTATGTACAAAATATAACTTACTACAATACTGCCCTATGTACAAGAATATAAACCTACTAAAATAATGATCCTATGTACCATGAGTTAACTTACTTCAATACTGCCCTATAGGTACATGAATATAACTACTATAATAACTGTGCTCCTAATGTACAAGAATATAACTATACAAATATCTGCCCCTATGTACAAGAACATAACTTACTATAATTTACTGCTCTATGTACACGAAAAGATAACGTACTTATAAATACTGCCCCACTATATACAAGAATATATTAATATACTATAATACTGCCCCTTTATATTCAAGAATATAACTACTATATTTACTGCTCCTATGTACAGAATATAACTGTACTATAAATCTGCTCACCTTAGTACAATGTATTTATTACTACTTTTAATATGGATCTCTATGGTTACAAGAATATAATACTATTAATACTGCTTCTATGTACAAGAATATAACTACTATAATACTGTCCCCTATGTACAAGAATAAAACTACTATAATACTGCCCCTAGTGTTGATGTATATGTTTTGTGTCAAGTGAGGGAAGAGGATTGTAAGATTCTGACATGAGGATATTGCTGATATATGACAACATAAAATACTGGTTGATGATAATAATGTTGCTGTCTTGGCTTCAATGGGGGGTGGGAAATAGTGATATGAGAGTGATATGTTGAGAGTGTTTGTTGGAGAGTGATAACACAACCCTGCCGCCTGGTCCTGATCATCGTTTGATCTCCCCTATTGATAGCTCCTAATCCCAGGACAGTATCTTTTCGGTTGACGGCGCCTCTGAATATGGAGAACACTATATTTGATTCCTGCTTGTTATTTGATTGGACTGGGGCGCCGGCGGAATGGGGGGGTTGGATATGCTTCTGTCTGATCTTGTTTGTTTGTAATGCCACGGATTGGTCTGCGATAATGTCTTGACATAAGGGGAGATCAGTGGAGCTCAGGCTGACAGGACACAGGTAAACAAGGCTGTGGTGTCAGTGCCTAACCCGGAGCATCAGCTGCCAGTCAGGCAACGGGGCATATTGTGGTTTTGTGAATGGTTGTGGAAGCCTGGTGGTGCAGGACACGTGTTACTGTTTTTTACAGTCAATGTTACAGAAGAGGCATGGGGCTTTGCTTGTTTCCCCATTCCCACCATAGGGCTCCTTCCAACTCTTTACAGGGTTGTTGGTGTGTTGTGTTTTGGCAGAAAAAATGCAGGTGTTTTATTTCATTTGGGTTTTTATGTTTTTTTTTTTTTCCAAACTAGTGTATATTCAGCAAGTGAAAGGTCAATGCATTTTTGGTGCCTTTTTTTCTGGTGCATTACCCTTCACAGAAAGAAAAACACCACACCAAGCACAACACACATGCTTTATTTTGTTGAAGGGTCTTAAAGGGGTTTTGCCACGATGTAATGTTGACGTGGGATCCTCCAAACTGGCTATTTTAATCAACTCTTTTCAAAATATATGGGGATTTTTAAAAAGCAAGCCAGTGGACTAACGCTTTTTTACTGCCCTTTTTAGTTACTTAAAGGGTTTTTATCGTTTTTTTGAGCTGTTCGGGTGTTCAGCTAATTTTCTAGATTGAGTTTGAAATCAGGGGGTGTTCTCCTGTCAGCAGGTTTTGTCTCTCCCCCCAGGGGCGTGTCTCTCCTGTAGTAGGCGTGTCTCCCCTCCCAGGAGGCGTTTCCCCTCCTGAAGCCCTTGTGCATCATTTTGTATAAAGCTGGGGATGAGGGGGTTGTCTGGATATTTTAAAAAACTCTGTAGCCTCCTGATGCTTAGTCTGCAGCCTTGAGGCTCCAAACTCCGCAAGCACCGTCATATGTCTTAGTTTACCAACAACTGAAAGCCTTGCGCTGGTTCTTTCTAGTGGTGTTCATCCAAATTGTACTGAAACAGGAAGATCTTTACTCAACTACAAATGTAGTTCAAGAAAAAATCTTGCTTCCCGTCAGTGAATGGGGAGTGAAAAAAAAATGGGGGGAGAAGCAATTTTAGCTTTCAGAGAAGGCCCCCCTCAGCTTGTAAAATGACTTTGGGTGGTGGGTTTGCGCGGGTAAAAAAACAGTAAACTTTGCTTTTAAAAGAAGGGGTTTTTTGGAGTTTGCCCCACGGGTATTTCCCCCCGTAAAATTTTACAATTGTAGAGAGGCCTCAAATATTTTTAATTTTTTAATGTTTTTATATACCTTAAAAGGGCTCCCTTATAATTTTTCTCTCCCTTGAAAAATATGCTTGTTTCACTTGTTGGAAGTGCTTTGGGGTGACTGCAAGGTGGGACACTATTTAGGGGAGCTTTGTGGAATATGAATAAAATTATAGATGTCTACACATATATTTTCATATCTTTACATATGTGTACAATTTATAAAAGAAAAAAGAAAAAAAAAGCTACTGATGGGGTTTGAACTCCCAATCTCTGGTTTGCAGAACTGATCACCTACGCAATGCACTACACAACCAGCTTATGCAGATGCAGTGTTGAATCCTTATGTTATACACTACAGGTGATGACGTCAGAAGGAGGCAGGGCCTGCATTCCATCTGAGGAACAGAACGCCTTCTTTTCCAAGTAGCAGCTTAAGGACTGGACCTGTGAGGAGGTGAATCAACCTCTTGGCAAAAGCCCCTTAAACAGGCAGTTATTGCCCAGATCATTCACCCTAGAGCTGGGAGATGTGTATAGAGCCAGCAGACTTGGTTTCACTATCGATTTTAACAGCTCAGAGGGGAGTAAACACAGAGTGTGCAGGCAGCCAATCACAGCGTAGGGGGTGTGGCCCGGGCGTTTCCTGTCTAGGGGAGTATCCCAACAGGCTGAATGAAATGTCAGCCAGCCAATCACAGTGCAGGGGGCGTGTCTAGGGTGTGAGAATCGACCAGGGGGCGTTCTGACCAGCAACAGCAGAAATAAAAGACAGTTTTACAGAGAAGCTCATATCTGCTAAACCAAGTGACTGAGGTAATGCAACCCAATTACAAAAGTGCTTGTTTTTACTGTCCCCATAATCTGAGACATGATCTTTGTAATGATAAAACCCCTTTAAAAGGTTACATTAGACAGGACCAGGAGCTGATCTGGCCGCTCTTGCATGTTTGCACTTCTTATCTGATGACAGGGAACATGAAGGAGCTTGCAAGGGGCTGGGATCAAAGTGCAGTGTATGAGGCTTTCTGCTGTATAGAGAATCCACTAGTTGTAATGTAATTATCATAGTAATCATCGCAGACGCTCCCTTGCTTACTCGCTCTGCTCGTGCCCCCTCCCCCCCTGCAGCCTTCATGACACCGCATGATTTGTTTATCTTCTGTCCTGAGCAGATAACAGGTAAGGAAGTCACTTTGTGGCAAAACCCCTTTAAGTGAGCAAAACACCATTTCCTGAAAGAACAACACAGCTACAACATGTGGACTTGGAAACAGCTGCTACTGACCCAAAAAAGGCATCTATGGTGCAAGAAACATCTATATCTTATATTTCCCTACTGAATTCCGGCTAACATCTGACCATTGCAAGTGTTACAAAATAAAAACGCATGCAAAAACAAATATAAAAATGCACACTGAAACCGCCCTTATAAATTTCCTACCATTTGCTGCTGTGGAGTTGTTGTAAATCCTTTACCTAGCTGGTGCTGCTGCTGAATGTTACACATATCCATTAAACTACTGCTTCTCAGTAATCTCTGCTCTTTCCCTCCTTGCTCTTAGCATTAGAGATTGCTGCAGAGGGGGCGAGAGCTTGTAGAGTTTTTGCCACCCAGTGTTGTCTGAATGTTTTGCCCATTTTTTAAAGGCCACACCTCCATTTTCAGGCCACGCCTCTTTTTTGAAACTCCTCCTCAAAGCATAACTCTTAAAGGGGTTTTGCCATGATGTAATGTTGACGTGGGATCCTCCAAAATGGGTATTTAATCACTTTTCTATATATATATGTCATTAAAGAAAGTGAAGCCTGTGAGATCTACAGCCTGACTAAGATGCCCTTAGTTTACTGACAGTTTATATTAGACATGACCAGGACACTGACAGGAGCTGATCTGGCTGCGCTTGCGTTGTATGCACTTCTTATCTGATGACAGTGAACATGAAGGAGCTTGCAAGGGACTGGGGGGAAAAAGCAGTGAATGAGCCTGTGTCTTTTGTATAGGGAATCCACTGTTTGTAATGTAATTATTTGAGTGAACATTGCAGACGCTCCCTGCTCCCTGGCTCTCTGCTCACCCCCCCGCCCTCTCCCCCGTGACTCAGCATGCTGAGTTAATCTTCTCTCCTGAGCAGATCAAAGGTAAGGAACTCACTTCTTGGCAAAACCCCTTTAATTGCCATGTAAAAAAAACCACATGTTTCTATTTCACAATATTTTAAGGGACATCTTTTTGAAACTTTTTTTTTGTGGTTTTAGTTGACGTTTTCATGGCTACCATGTTGGGGCAAATAAATATTTTTTTCATCGATTTTGATTCGTGGCAACACCTGTAATGTGCAACTTTTTTTTACAAAACGTAGTATTTTCTATTTATTTTATGATCGCTTATGTTTATTGATTTTTAATGTTTTTCATTTATTTGCTTTTTTAAAATTGTTATTGTCCCAATATTGGACTACACTATGGGCGACATGTATGATTTTTGACGCCCATATGACAATTTTTTTGCGCATAAAAATAGCCTAGAATGCGCCTGATTTGTGAACCCGCTATACAGCGGGTCATAAATCAGGCGTTCCAGCCCTCGGGGGCCATTTCTGGCTCAGGCAAACCACTTTGAAAGTGCTCTACCTGTTCCAGCTGTAATGCGCCTAGAAATGCTGTAATGAAGCTATAAATCTATAGCTTTGTACATTTCTAGTCTGAAAAGATGGCAGATATCTGGCGCAGCCCTGTTCATACATGTCACCCTATGTGATTGCTTTTGTAATACAAATCAAGACATAACTGTGCGTTACTGTTTTGCATTGTACTGTACTATACCTGTGACAGAAGTCTATTAAATTCTAGTTGGATCTAGTATATGGCGGACCCATAGGACATTATTTGGCAAGCATGGGCACCACAACATTGCATTGTAGTGGTGTCCATGAGTAACATAGTGTACCCCCTCCTCTGTTCCACCCAGATGCCGCTGACCCTATGGACTGCAGCGTTTAGGGAGTCAAATGGTCGAGATCAGAGCTAGCTCCATTCCAGACCACTGCAGTGGAAGCCCAGCTGTAAATTACTGTTGACTCCTGCTACAGATGGTGCATGCTGGTGCAGCTCCTGAGCTCACAGAACCCAAGCACCGTATCTGCATGAAGACTTGCCAACTCTTATGAGGCTTCCGGATAGCTGACAAGTCCACAGTGCTAGCATAAAAGTGCTACCTTGAGCGTACCGGATCCCCGCACCTTTCTTGCGACACCACTGTGCATGCAGCAGACCAGAGCATTTAGCAGGAGAGAGCATCCAAGGAGGGCAGCTCACACAGGCTGCACATAGGAGGAATAGCACACACAGAGCAGTTTGCAGGGGGAGAATAATTTAGGCTGTGTACAGGTGTAGAGAAAAAGCAGAGCACACATTGAAAACTTAAGACTTCTAACCACCTCAAGCTCATACCCAGCATGTATTACTGGGAAGTCACCCCCATATAAGTAAAAGTGACACCAGGAGAAGCTGCAAACTGTATATCAGGAGGGCTGAGAATAAATGAAGGAATAAAAAATTCCAGCCTGAAACTTAGGGAGACCTGTATGATCAGGTTTTTTACCCTTTTCTGGTGTAAAATGCGCCAAAGTGAGCGATGTCAAATGCACCAAACTAATGTGTTAGGCGCATTGTTCGTAAGACTCAACACTTTTTAAGGCGTCTAACACGAGGGGATATTCTGGGGGTGTCGCACCACACTCGTATTACTAGACACATATATGAGTGCTGGTTGGCAAAACTAAGCGCATTACTGCTCGGACAGGCAGACCTATCTCAATGTGCTCTGCCTGAGCCTGAGGAGTCGAAGTGGAGCTAGGTTTGCTATAAAGGCAAAAAATTTTAAATATTTCTCAACTTCCACCAGTGCAATAATAAAAAGTAATTTATGATAATTATCAAACTACATAAAATTAAATTATTAACATTTTATAAAAAAAATGTGATATAAAATTAATATTAAAATATATATAATATCCCAAAAATATAAAAATATCTCCTATAAAATGAATAGAATTTAAAACTATTTTTTACATTAAAGGGGTTTTGCCACGATGTAATGTTGACGTGGGATCCTCCAAAATGGGTTTTTAATCACTTTTCTAAATATATGTGATCACAAAAATTGCAGTCTGAGAGAGCTACAGCCTTCCTTACATGCCCTTGGTTACTTCAAAGCGTCTATTTGATACGGCCTGACAAGAGCTGGACGGGCTTGCACAGAGAGAGCTTCTTATCTGATGAGACTGAGCTGCAGAAGTTTTTTAAGGCACCGGGTAGCAATATGTTTTCTTTTGTATACAGAATAAACTAGTTGTAGTGTGATTCGATCCCTGCTTTATCTGATGACAGGGAACATGAAGAAGCTTTCAAGCTGCTGTGTAGAATAGGTGTTGTCTTTTGTTTATAGAATCCACTAGTTGTAGTTTGATTATTTCAGTGAACATGTCGCAGGATTCCTTACGCAGCTTTGTGCTCTGGCTGTGTGCGTCTCTCTCTCTTTCAGCTCTGTGGTTTGTTTACATTAGCTACTTAGCAGATAAGGCTCCTGACAGTGCAGTCTGAGGCTGTGTCTTGCTGTATTGAGAATCCACTCTTGTACTGTTTATTATTTCACTTAAGTTTTGAGACGCTCCCTTGGATTCCTCACTCCTCATGACCCCCCACCCTCTCTCCCCTGCAGCTTCATGACTCAGCGTGATTTGTTGACGTTCTGCCTGTGCTAAGGAGAGAGGTAAGAATCTTTCGTCTCGGCAAATCGCCTTTAAATAACCACTCATGATATTGTTCAGATTTTTCAATTTTTAATTTTTACTACATTAAATTTGAAATGTATTTTTGCTGCTCTCACCCTTTATTCTACATAGAGCAAGAGCCGGCACAGCACAGGTCTTGCTGGGATCTGTGGTCCTCCAAGTAGGATCAGTCCCATAGTTTCTATCACTGACATGCTATTCTAATGACTTCTCTTATTTCCAGCCTATCTATGGCCTTTATACATGTTTGGTGCATTACTAATGCGCCTAAGTTCCATAATGCGCCAAACACACAGGCGAGGGGCGGGAACTTTAGACGCCATTTATAATCACACAAAAACCCCTTTATACATTCAGGCGAATCATACACTGAAAAATACATGCGAAGATGCACTTTGATGCGCCTAGTTTCATACATGTCTTCCTTAGTGCAAGTTTTTTTCACTCAAGTTAAAGGGGTTGTCTCACTACAAAGATCAGCATTCAACATGTAGGTAACACTAAATAAGGATGTTTTCAAAATATATTACGTTGTTAATTTTTTGTTTTTTTGTTAAGGAGCTACAAGTGATTTTATCACCTTCTGTGCTCTCTCTGGTTCTCCAAGTGAATGACCTGTGTACTTCTCCCCCCCCTGCTGTTTGTTCTATCTGATAGCAGGGAGTGACGTCATCACACAGGTGGTCATGCAGCACAGAACTCCGGACAGTGAGAGCTTTTTTGTTATCTGATCTTTCAGACAAAAGCCAGTATTACTGCTGTTTACTTTACCTCAGAAGCTTCCCTGGTCCTGACAGCATGAGATTTATCTAATTAGCAGAAGTCTGAATACAGGGAGCTCATATGCTAATTACAAACAACTTGACCAGGAAGTGACAGAGCAAAACAGCATTATTTCATTCATGGATCCGATGAAACTTTGAGATGAGACAACCCCTTTAACCACCTGGAATAATTTTTTTTTTCTATGTGAAACATGTCCAGAGGCTTTCCTCAGACATTGGCTAAAATAATTCCACTGCTGATAACTGGGACTTCTTCGAGCTGAAACAATCATGGAGAATATTGTTCTGCTCAGATTCAATGTTTATACAATGATACAAGATGCCGAAACTCCAGAATCGTAATGATCTAATTGAAGTGCGAAAATGACAAAACAATATTCCATATGTCACCGCGAGCTCGTGTCTTCATCTGAATTCCTAGTCATGTCCTCCGATCCTCATGACTGATGTCGCTATGGTAACATCTAATATCGGAACCAGGGATCATCCAAAAGAAGAAAGCCAGAGTGCAGGGACACAGCAGCGTGGAGCCCAGCAAGGACCTGGCTGAAATGCCCCCTGTCGTTACCCCGGCCGACATCTGTCTGTGCTGAGGAAATATTGATTTATAGACCTTAATTCATATAATCTCAGACAATAGGTGCATTATGTAACCAGCTACAGCTGCAGAACACACCGCAGCCGATGTGATACATTGTTGCCATTAACCTCTTCTCGAGGACAATGTTATGACTCCATTATCCAAAGGAAATGTATCACCTTGTTTTCAGATGATGAACCCTTCTTTCTTTTCTTACTGTTCTTTAGTATTGTTTCTCTGGGTTATAGGATCGGCGGAAAACCAACCTATTAAAGGGGTTGTATCATTTCATTAAATGGTCTTCAGAATAAGGGGACAGTGAAAACAAGCAACTTTGCAATTGGATGTCATTAGCAAAGATGCCTTGTTCTCACAGTATTCCATATCTTCATTTTGTGTAAACACAGTTCCCCAGTGCCGGTCGGATTCACCTCCTTGCATTTCATTGGCTGACGGCTCTACTAATTTACATTTTGTCTGGCCCCCGGTCGTATTCACGGAAGCGCGCATTCCTGCCTCTCTCACACAGAATAAGGGGCCGGCAACACTGCAGCTGCTTCTACAATCAGAAAAGAACAACATTGTGCCTCGATGCCTACATGCTCCTGCGTGTAAACATAGCAGGGAGATCTGTGCTGCTCATCCAGACTTCATAAAAGACTGGATTCAACTGTAACAAACCTCCAGCTGTGAGAGGAGAAGAGATCAGTGCTCTGAGTTCATAGAAGACTGTCTAGACTGAATGCAGGCCTGTGGTATGTAAACAGCTCTTACAAAATAAGACTGCATAGGGAGAGGAACGACACAGTGACATGTGGACTCAGACAGAGAGGGGAGTGGGAAGAGCACACTGACTCGGGAGTGAGCATGAACAGTGAAGGGGGGTTGATTTCATCCCCCTTCAGTTAGGAAACACCCAGCTGGGAGGGGAAGAAACGCCCATGGATTTCAGGAACTGAGAGAACCAAGCTTCAAGAAAACAGCCGAACTGATGAAGCGATACAACCCCTTTAACTTCCATAAGATAGTGTAGGGGTTCTGCTCTCATGT